>JAODAL010038673.1:0-38927 GCA_025379985.1 Phyllomedusa bahiana
ATAAATATTAAATATATAATATTTTATATTTTAAAAACCAAAAACATAAAAATTAAAATTTTTCCCACAACATAGAATATATTTACACACAAATAATATATATATACACAAACATATATATACACACATAATAGATAATAATACCCACAACATTAAAAAAATTTAAAAAACACATTTTTTAAAATAACCATAAAATAAAAAACAAACTAGATAAAATATCCTACATATATTACACACACAACATATATATATACACATACATATAAAAAATTATAATATTATATTATTTTTATATATACACATAAAATATCACAATACATAGATATATAATATATAATATATATATATAAACACAAATATATATACACACACACTACATATATTTTATATACACATACAATAATACAACACACCAATAGTATATATACACATACATATAATACACCATACATAGCATATATACCATAAAATTTATATACACACCAATACTAAAAAAAATTTAATTTAAACATACATATATATATAAACACATACAAATATATATACACATCCCTTTTATAAATAAAAACCCAATATAATATAATATACACACACAAACAGATGTAATACATATATATTATATATATAATATATAAATATATATAAAAATAAAAAAAACAACACACCACAAAAGATTATATCACATCATTATTTTAATATACACACACACTCCAAACATAAGTTTAACACATACTAATATATAATATACAAAACACTCACAAATAGTGTATAAAATAATATATATTATTATTTATTATAATATTTTATATATACACAACTCAAAAAATGATGATATCCCAAATACATAGTTTAAAAAGAAAATATAAATTATACACACACCACTCACAAACTAATTTTTAAATACACTACAAGTATAACTCACCGGGCCACTTTATTAGGTACACCTTCCAATGCTCTTTTAAACTTTAATTTTAAATTTCCCAATCACAGGGGGCAACTCAGTGCATTTGGGCATGTAGAATGGTCAAGAAATCTCCTGCAGTTCAAACCGAGCATCAGTATGGGGAAGAAAGGTGATTTGAGTGCCTTTGAAGTGGCGGGGTTGTTGGTCCCAGAAGGGGGGGTCGAGATTTCAGAAACGCTGATCCCTGGGATTTTCACGACAACCATTTGGGTTTTACAGAGAATGGTCCGAAAAAGAAAAACATCCAGTGAGGGGCAGTCCTGTGGGGGGAAAATGCCTTGTTGATGCCAGAGGTCAAAGGAGAAGGGGCAGACGGTTCGGCTGATAGAAAGGCAACAGTGATCAAATAGCCACCCGTTAAACCAAAGGGTTTGGAGAAGGCATCTCTAAACGAAGTCGGCGAACTTTGAGGCAGAGGGGTAAGCAGCAGAAGACCACACGGGTGCCACTCCTTTCAGCTAAGAACAGGAAACTGAGGCTCCAAAATTTCCCCAAGCTCATCGAAATGGACAGTAGAAGATTGGAAAAAATTCCCGGTTATGAGTCTCGATTTCTGCTGCGACATTGGATGGTAGGGTAGATTTGGGCGTCAAAACATGAAAGCATGGATCCATCCTGCCTTGTATCAACGGTTTAGGGGTGGTTTCATGGTTGGGGAATATTTTTTGGATCTTTGGGCCCTTGGTACCAATTGACATCGTTTCAACACCTTTTGGAATCTATGCCCCGAAGAATTTTAGGCCCCTTCTGAAGGGAAAAAGGGGGTCCAACCCGTTCTAGCAGGGGGTACCTAAAAAAGTGGCCGGTGAGTTTATTGTGTATATATATTTAAATATATTTATATATTATATTTTTTATATATAACCCATATTTTAATATATACAAAAAATATAAAACACATAATTTTATATACACACATATAATTATATATATATTTTTATAAAACACAAACCCCACACATATATTACTATACCAAAAAACACACATATATATATATTTACATATACCACCACAAAATTTAAAAATAAAACATATCACACACAATATATACATATATTATATTTACAAATATTACATATACTTATTTATATAATATATATAATTTTTAAACACACATATATATACATATATTTATATAATACATATAATATACAATTATATTTATAATATATAACATATTTATATATACTAACATAATAATATATATATTACAAAATATTATATTTTATTATATATTTTAATATACATAATATATATATAATTAAAAACATATTAATATTATAATATAAAACTTTAAATATAAATTATAATAAAAATATTTTAAAAATATACATGTCTTTAAATACTATATTATATACATACATATTATATAACATGTACATATATAATAAAATATAATACATATATATAAAAACATTACATATATACATAAATAATAATAAGATATAAAAATAATTTACATAATACATAAATATAATATATAATTTTATACATTATAAAAAAATATATATAAAATTTAAATTAAATATATATACATATATTACATATACATATATATAATAAAAATTTAATAATTATAAAATACATTATAAATATATTAATATATAAAACATTATATAAAAAAAAATATTTTTATAAAAAATTAATATATATAATTTTATACTTATTATATATATTCATATAATATATAAATATATATACATTTTTATATATACATTATTAATATATATTATTAAACTATATATACTATATATATTATAAAATATTAAAATATAATATATATTATAATATTATATACATTATATACTATATTATAATTTTAAATATATATAATATATTTTTAAAAATTATATACAATATTTATATTATTATACAAAAATTTTTAAAATATATTATACAATATATTAATTTATAACATATATACATATATTATATATATTAAATATTATACAATTATATATCCCATTTTATAAATATATTAAATATATTAATATTTATTATATATATATATACTAAATTATTTATATATATTTTTAATTTAATTAATAATTAATATTTTTATACATATTTTTATAATACATTATTATAAAAATACATATATTATTCAACATTAATATTATATTATTTTTTATTTGTTATAAATATGTATGTATATAATATATTATTATTATAATATAGTATATTATAAAATTATTATAATTATAATAATATAGTATATATATATAGTAAAATTATATAATATAGAAAGCTCCCGCTTAGCATGAGACGCCATCGGTCCGTCACGGGCGTTTCTCCTTTGCTTTTGGGACTCCCGCCCTTGGTAGGCGTTTTGGCACACAATCTCCCAACACCAAGGAATATTTTTTAAACTGGCCCAGCCCGCTTTATTAAAGGGACACAGTTTACATAAAAAACAAAAAAATAAAAATAAATCCTCCCGGGCCCTCTGGCCACTAACTCACACACCCCTTTTGTTAGAGGTCTGTGCCTATGAAACCTCAAATTACAGTGCTTATGAGTACCCGGTTTCGTGTAGCCTCTGGGGGCCCGGCTCTCTTCCCGCTTGCGCCCACACAACCCCCGGGAGCAGCATGCCCCTCCCCCCCGAACACCCGGAGGAACGGTTTTTTTTTGCCATCCTGAGACTGGCCCAAAACCCGACATGGAAGGGGACCTGGAACGGGAAAAAACCCCCCACCCATCTCAGTGTTTTTTGGGAAAGGGGGCCCAACCCCTAAGGGTGGTTTTCAGCCAACTACATACGCTGTCAGCAGCTAGTGTTGGACAGATCCCCTTTGGGTCCCCCCCACCCAAAACCAAAAGGCCCCTTTTTGGCACTCTCTACCCGGATGCTGCCCCCGTGGTAGGAACAGGAACTTTGTAGTTGCTCTGCCCCATATCCCCCCCCCTTGATAAAGGCATAGGGCTTTTCACATGTCAGGCTCCCCCGGGGTCAAAGTCCTATTTTGGGGGCAACATTTCCTACATCCTCAGGGCAAGACCCAAAATTTTCCCCAAAACAAATCGTTTTGGGCTCATACCCTGCCTCAAAACTTGGGCAATAGAAAGTTTATGGCCCCTAATATAGGTTCACAACCCATGTGCTCTACTAAAAAGGGGGTCATCACCCACAGCCCGCATGCTGACATTCACCGGGTTATTACTGACAACCCCATTACCAGTGCTATCAGACCTTGTAGGCTGGTTACACACCCCGACTACCTTGGCACTGTGCCCACTGGGCAGAGTTTTGACTATCCTGGGTTCCGCATAAGCAATAGGCCCCTGGTTTGTCACAGCAACCATATTAGTGTTACTAGAAGCTGTTAGGACAGCACACTTCTCAGGATCTCTATACACCATGGCCACTTGGGGCGCACCTGAGCCCAAACCTACTACCTCTTTGTCTGCAGGTTTATGATTAAACCAAGACCTCTCTTGTATACAAGTCCTCTGGTCCTCACTGACCATCTCCTGCTCCTTAGAGTCAGCTACTTTCTCCAATTCCTCTGGACCATGAAGCTCTGCCTCTTGGATACCTGGGATGCTCCTACATCTTGCTCAACATCAAATTCACACAATGAGCTGGAGGCAATGGCAGACACATTTATAAATAGGACATCAGTCATAATCGCCCGGCCATTACCTTTATAGTTCTCCCCCTCATACACCAAACTGGCCGTGTTCACATTAGGCAACTCAGTCATCTTTTCACCCTCCGTAGGTTCAGCGGACACCTTGGTGCAAATGGCATCCATCTGCTGTTCGCCCCAAGCCTCTGAGATACTGTTAATATGTTTCTCCATCACCTGTAAGGAAAATTTATCAGCTGCCTCAGAACCAGGCACTTCTTTACCACCTGGGGATTTAAACCCGCTCAAACCCGCCTCTCACTAGGTTCAAGCATACACCCAGCTCTTTGGGGGTCTAGCTGCTCACTCCTTCCATCACTGCAGTCCTTTGTGACCATGGCAGAAAAAAGCTAAATGGCAATACAGCAACCATTGAAGCAAGTGAAATCATAGAAACTAAAAGGGTCTCCCGCCCTGACATTTCTCTTCATACTCTGCAGTGCTACACTCCAGCTCTCCATCACAGAGTGTCCACTCTGTAATACACTGCTCAGGGCTGCACACAGAATCTGCCCAGCACACATTTTCTCTACACAGCTATCTGAGGCCTCATTCATGCAGGCATACACCTCACCAGAGTCTGGACACACCCTCATTAAACCAGTCTTCTCACACATTGTAGGAGCGCAAACATCCCCAGGATTCTCCTGTTCCCTTTCAGGCCGCACACTGAAACAGGAAAGATCCTCTCTGGGACCAACAGCAGTCAAACAGAACTGGTGGCCATCAATCCCTGGGCACGCATTACCTGCGACTTGCAAGCTACCATCAGGTACACACAGTTTGCTGGGGTCTCTGTTGGACACATTTATCAACTGGACTCTAGACACATCGGTCGGGCACTCATATTTCCCAGTTTCCACAACTGGAGATGCAGAGGACACCTTGTTGCTAGGGGCAACCACATTAGCTTCTCGTAAGTCTGTAGTGTTAACCCATGTCTCCATATTGTCACACACCCCAGGACACACACTCTTTGCGATAGCCTCTGCATTGTCAATCATGACCTCTAGGGGCAGACTTGAGCTTGTCTGCTCTACAGCTGGGGCTGGTACTGCTTCAGGAGCTAGTTCACACTCTGCCTGTACTGCACGCCTAGCCCTGACAGCCATGACCTCCAGGGGCGGACCTGTGCTGCTCTCCACTACAGCAGTAGCTGCAGCACCTGTAGTCACTAGTTCACACACAGTAGTAACTGGAGCTAACTTTGTGATACAGCTCCTCTCCCCCTGCTCAGGTAGTTGGACAGAGCCATTCATTACAGGCCCCTTTTCCACATTAGTAACCTTTGCAACAAGGCATATAGTGCATATGTCGTGAACATATAGTCCATCAGACTTTTCCCGTCCAAAATACACTGTGTCAATCCTATCCACTCTCATCTCAGGACTTGGCACGGCATACTCCACAGGGGGCACTTCCCAGGAGAAGTCACTTGTTTTCCCCGATGCCTTGGCGGTTGCCCACAATTGCCCGAAATGCTGGAAGAATCTACCAAGTAGACACTCGGATTGTAGGTTCTCACAAATCGCAAGGCTATGCATGACAGTCCCACAACATGTTTCAAAATGCATCAGAACGGTTTTACCATATTCTGGACGAGTCTTCACACTGGGTACGATGTCTGTGTGCAGTTTGGAGACATCTTGGCGATAGTCTATGTCCACCCACAGTGGGAGATCATCCACCAGTAACCAGTGCATACGTGGTGACACGTTCTCTGACCTCCAGATCAAAGGACTCTCAGGAACACATCCCGCTCTATGGTCTCTCCAGCGCAGCGCCTCCTGCTGGATAGTGGCGGTTTCCTGCGGTCGCGGTTTGCCCTTAGTAACGACAGGATCCTTTTACCTTTGCTGTCTGGTCTTCCTGGGACTTGGTTCACCCTTGGGAAGGACCCAGAACCTCTTAGCAACAGGACATCCTTTTGCACACATTACCCTCTGCAGACATCCAGAACAGAGGTCAGGCTGGTTGCCCCTGGCAACGGAACCTCCAACCACAGTCTCTCGGCATTCAGATGACCGGCTAGGTTTAGTAACAGTCTTTTGTACTGCCTTCTGGGCAGCTCAAATATATTGTCCATAGTAAAAACAAAATTTTTCCAGGCAGCAAAACAGTCTCTTTACCGGGGTGTGTCCCCTGTCTTCCCAGAGATAGTCTCTTTAGACACCAAAGGCTGCTGCAGGTGTGTCTCTCTTCAGAGAAATCTTTCCTTACCCAGAGAAAACATCCAGCAGTCCTATGTAAACTGCAGCAGGGAATATTTTAAACTGGCCTCAGCCAGCTTTATCAAGGCACACAGTTTACATGAAGAAAACAAACGCATAAAAGTAAATCCTCGGCCGTCTGGCCACTAACTCACATACAGAGTCCCTCTCTGTCTAGAGGTCTGTGCCTATCACACAGTACCTCAAACTTACAGTGCTTACTGTGTACCCGGCTTTCGTGTAGCCTCTGGGGGCCTGAGCTCTCTTCCCAGCTCTGCTGCTCCACACAACCCGGTAGCAGCCATGCCCCTCCCCCTCCCCCCCGAACACCTGGAGAGACAGGTTTTTTATAGCCATCCTGAGACTGGCCCAAAACCAGACATGGAACCTGGGGACCTGGAACGTGGGAACAACCACCCACCCATCTGCAGCTGTTTTGGGGAAGCCAACCCATAAGGGCTGGATATCAGCCATACTACATACAGCTGTCAGCAGCCTAGTGTTGCTGACAGATAACCCTTGGCTCCCCTCACCAAGGCCAGGCCCTTGGTGGCACGTCTCTACCAGGATGACTGCCCCTAGTGGTAGGAACAGGCAACGGTAGTCATAGAGCACTATAGATTACGCCTCCTCTCCCCGCTCGTACAATACAATGGTTTCTGACCGAGACTCAAAGGCGGACGTTAGGTAGGTGAATAGCCTTTCCTCTGAGACTCAATTTGAGATTTGACAAAGTCCGCATAGATGTAGCAATTCTGGAAGGTTTTATGGTTTTTTAAGTTCATTTAAACAAATGTTTGTTTCATTTCTCTTGATTGGGGTTTACATATGAGGATCACAGTTAGTGAAAATATCAACACCAAACAAACATTAAGCCATAACTTCTTTATTGAAACTGTTTTTTATTAGTGTTTTATTTTTAAATAAGAAAAGTTGGTACTTGTGCAGAAAAAATCTCAGTTTTTGCAATTTTTTAATACTTTTTTTTATACTATTGGGCAATGTGAAAGTATTCAAAAAACGTATTTTTTAAAAAATATTATGGAAAGTCTCAAAATTCAAAGCTGTAATGGATGGTGAAAATATGGGACTGAAAGTCAAAATGTTCAAAACATTTTACCATTTTGCTTTCTTTTGTAAAATTTTTTTATTGGTTTACAATTTTGGGAAAACAAAAAAAAATTTTTTAAAAAAAATTTGGGAAGTATTCAAAAAGTGCAGAAATTGGGGAAAAAAAGGTTTTCAAAAAAAGACTTTCCCGGAATAACATTTGTGGGGGGACTATAAATTTTTAATTTGAGAAATAGCATCCCCCCCAATCAAAACCCTTCATAGATGACCTAAAAATTAAATTTTCATTATTTCCGGTAGGAAACCCTCTTACACTAATTTGGGGTTGGTGGAAAAGCGGTGACCCCTGGGAAAACACTCAAACCCAATCTCAGGGTTTAAAAAAAATTGCCTTTCATGCAAATTCTTTTTTTGATGAATGTTGGGAACCCCTTCTTTTCTTTGAAAACAAGTGAAAATTTTTTTTACTAAAATATGGTCAAATTGTTTGTATGGGAATTTCTCCCCTGCACAAATTTTGCTTTGCCTGTCCGTTTTTCATCAATTACACTCCAAAAATCTGATGAGGCGGAAGATTTTTGGGGGAAGCAGCCCCTTTTCAAGATCAATTCCTTTACTTTTTGGCTTTGATCAAAAATAACTGTACCAATTAATTAATATATTTTGGGATTTCGGAATCCTTTTTTAAACAAACTCCGACTCCTGCAAAATGGGCTCCAACTCAGACTCCAAAGCCCTGGTTACAAAGAGTTTGTGGAGGGAGGTGACCTCTCCACTCCCTTCCCCTGCTCACACACAATGATGACTCAGGAGAGAGCAGGGACAGGGATGGAGGGGACAGCTCTCCAGGCATGAAAAACTGAAAAAATTTAAGGAGGTCTGCAAAGGTTTTTCACCCTTTTCTCTCCACTACTCCCCACGAAAAGATGATGTTACCACTTCTCAGTGAGGGAAGGCACGCCTCCTGGGAGGAGAGACATGCCTCTGGATTTGAAGCTGTAAGGCTATGTCTACATTACAGCGGACAAAAAACGACCTGAAAACCAAAATCCTAGAAAAAGTTCATAAAACAGAAACTTTTTGTCCACCCGCCAGTCAAAAGGGGCCCAAAATTTTTTTTTTTTGGGGGCAATTTGGTTTTTTGGGGCTTTTTTGCTTGCCTTCAAATCTGGTTTTTAATTTATGCTTTAAAAGAAGCCCTTGGATTGTAATCCACCCCCTGTAAAGCACATTATTGCATTTATATGTAACTTGTTGTCGCTTTAAGATTTTGGGCGTAATAAAGTTACTTTGCCTTTTATCACCAAAAATCCTTTTTTTTAACGGATTTTGTCGCTAAAATCAGTTTTTTTATGGATTTTGGTGCTTATAAAAAAACAAAATCAATTTTTTTCACTAAAAACAAGTTTTTTTTTCGTTTTTTTGTGGAAAAAAAAACTTTTTTTTTTGGTTTTTAGTGCTAAAAAAAGTTTTCTTTGTTTTTCCTAAAAAAAACCCTTTTTTTTTTTTTTTACGGATTTAAGCACTAAAATCCCCCTTTTTTTCTTTTTCTTTTTTTTTTTTTTTTTTTTTTTTTTACAGATTTTGGGGGCTTTAAAACCGTTTTAAAAACTGATTTTTTTTTGCAAAATCAGTTTTTTTCATAGTTTGGTTTAAAGGGTAAAAAAAAGCAAATGTTTCCCTTAGTTCAGTTTTTGCTAAGGTGTTGATCCCGGGAAGGAAAAAAAACCCCCAAAGAGGGAGAAACCCAAATTTTCCCCATTTTAGGGGGAAAAAATTTTTCCTGAATCCAATTGGCCCAATCGAAAAAAAACCCTTGGTTTAAGACCCCTCTCTGAATTCCCAGCCCCTATAACTTGTTATATTATTACGTCCCGAAAAGTTCCAAAACCTTTTTTAACTCGGTTATTGAATTCACCATGACAAGTCCCTCTGGCAGAGGGAAATTTCCCTAGTCAAAATGCTTTTTAATAAAAAATCCCCCTTTTTTTGTTTATTTTAGAAAATTTGTTCCCCAAGACGTTAAAAGGATGCCCCTTTTTCTTGTACAGCCCTGTGTATAAATAAATTTTTGGGAGAGATCTTTTAAATTGAAATTTGATGTATTTAAACATATTTATTTTGTCCCCACGAAGCCGTCTTTTCTATAAACTAAATAAACCATCTAATCTTGCCCATTCTTTCTGTTACTGTAGTTCACCAGTCCTTTTTTTATTTTTGTTGCCCAACTTTGTACCTGTCTCAAGCTCTACAAATGTCTCTTTACTGTTCATGGTGCCCAAAAAACTGTACAAAATATTCATGTGTGGTCTAACCAGTGTCTTGTATAATGGGAGAATTAATGTTTAATCATGTGCATCTATGCCCTTTTATTGCACCCATGATCATATTTGCTTTGGATGCTGCTGCCTGACTCTGTCGCTGCTCACATTTAAGTTTCTGTACACCAGGATTCCCAAGTCTTCTCCATGTCAACTATTACCAGTGTTTTCCATTGGAACATGTAATCATGTAATGGTTTTCTCTTCCCCATGTGCATAACCTTAGCATTTATCAGTGTTAAACCTCATCTGCCATTTCTCTGCCCAGGCCTCCAAAATTTTCAGATCCCTTTGTAATAACATATTATACTTATTGTGTTGTATACTTTTACAGAGCATGTATCGTTCTGCAATAGATCGATATTCTACTGTGTATTCCCTGTGTAAGATCATTAATGTAAATGTTAAAGAGGATAGGGCCACAATTCTGACCCTTGTGGTACCCCACTAGTAACAGAGATCCAGATCTGAGTATGTCCGTTAATTACTACGTAAAAACCTTTGTTTTCTATCAGTGAGCAGTTACTTACACCACTTGCAAACATTTTCCAACAGTCCAAGCATTTCTCATTTTATTACCAACTTTTATGTGGCACCGTATCAAATGCTTTAGAAATAATCTAGATAGACATCCAGTGCCTCCCCCGATCCAGTCTAGTACTGACTTTCACTAAGAAGCTGATGCGATTAGTCTGAAGGACCGAATCCTTCATGTACACCATGCATGGCAGGCATTATACATTTATTTTTCTGTGAGATACTCCAGGATAGCATCTCTGAGAAACTTCAAAACATTTTCCTACAACAGAGGTTAAGCTTACTGGGCCTATAGTTTCCTGGATCACTTTTTGGACCCCTTTTGGAATATTGGCACCACATTTGCTATGCGACCATCCTTTGGGACTTACCCAGTTATTAGACAGTCCATGATATTAAGAATAGGGGCCTATCTATGACATCACTTAACTCTATTAGCGTCACGTGGGTGTATGCCATCTGGACCTGGGGATTTGTCTATTTTAATCTCCTAAGACGGAGCTGCACTTCTTCCTGGGTTAGACAAGAAACTTTTAAGTAAAGAAGTATTTTAGTGCCGAAATCCGTAAACATCGTATTTTTAGTGAACAAAGCAAAATAACAACTTTTATAGCGGCAAAATCCGTTAAAAACCCTATTTTTAGCGACAAAAGTGAGTTAGCTTTATTAGTGGCAAAATCCGGATTTTTGCTCAAAATCCGTAAATAATCCGTGTTAGCGGACAAAAGCAAGATTTACTTTATTATGACCGGGTGGAGTACCGAAGGTAAATCAGACACTTGTATACAGAATTGATAAGGTAAAACCTGTGGTAACACCCACTATAGCTGGGACCTTAATCTCTTGGGTGGGTTTTCATTGAAAAAACAAAGCAAAAAACGCACTGAAAATGAGCCAAAAAAACGTCTGGCGCTTTACATAGACTCCAATAGTAAATTTCCTGCCCTGCTCTGGCGTTTTTTGCAACATGTTGCAAAAGATGACCGGTAAAAAATAACGAGCAGAAAAAAGACGTTCTGTGGAGACGTTTTTTCATCGTTTTTAGAAAACGAAAAACGATGAAAAAACTGACTTTTTCTGTGCAGTGGAGACATAGCCTAAGAGACAAAGAAAAAGCTCAAGTCTGACAAAGCCCATACTAGGAAAACCCCTTTAACTCTTTTACCTCAGATGTGTGGAAGCGTGCCTCTGCCTGGATTCTGTCATTCACTCTTTTAAGCTGTTCATTCCTAGCCGTAGAGGCATAACCTTACTACTTTGTGAAGTGCTGAGTAATGACCGACCCAGATTTCCAGATATTTAACAAGAGCATGTAGAGCATCAGTGGTAGACACCATGTGCCAAATGGAATATGATAAGATATACAAAAATGTATAGGGAGCGAGCATTATTATTTAACCCATTGTCCTCCTTATCCAGGGCTGTTGGAGTTGGGAGTCAGGTGCCCTTTTTGTGGAGTCGTAAATAAAAATGGACTAAACTCCAAAAATATATAATAAGTTGAAACAGTTCATGCAGAGCCAAGAGCAAGAGTCATTGGGTCTTGCCAGTGCTACTGCTACCATATCTTACCTCATCAGATAAGAAGTGTAATTGTGACATGGAGCAGGCAAAACGTTTACCGCAGGCGAGAAGTATTCTGACTCCCTTTAAATACAGTTTTGAACCATATCTTCGCAAATAGTTTTCACTGGCTTTCAAGTATGGAGTGTTCAACCCATTCATCAAACTGAATGTGCATGAGGCAAAGTTTTTTTTTTTATTCCAGAGAGTGGTAGAGATGTTGCCCATGTGGTCACCTATCTGCCACCAACCCAAGTTAGTGGTAGAGAGGACGTGTTCTTAGCTGGAATTGAGATCAGATTTGAGGTAAATCTATGAGGATTTGATGGAGGCAGATGCTATTTCTCAGCAATAAATTCAGAGACTACACAAATGTTATTTAGGATGTCTTTGTTGAAACTTTTTTTTCCCATACTACATGCTGTTTTTTTGTATATTAACAATTTTTTTCGTTTTTTGTGTTCTAAAGTTGTATCCAATAAATATATTTTACACTGAGATGCAAAAGAGCAACAATGTTTTGAACTTGTGACTTTCAGTCTCCATATCTCATATGCAAACACCAATCGAGATAATGAAACAAACTTTTGTTTAAATGAACTCCAAAAACCATAAAACCTGACAGAATTGCTACATCTATGCATTTTTATATAGCCCAATTTTTTTTATACCCTGAGTTTGTTAGAGATGTGCCCATGTGGTTCACCGTTTGCCACCAACCAAAAAGTTAGTGCAGAGAGGCGTTCTCTAGCCTGGAAATTATTAGATTCAGATTGTGAGGTCTATTTGTGGTGATTTGATGGAGGCGGTATACTATTTTCTCGGAACAGATTTCATTGACTCCACAAATGTTATTTTTGTATGAATTTTGTTGATGAAACAGTTTGTTTTTCCCACTTACTGCAGTGTTTTACATGTTTACATTTTTTATGTGTACAATATAAATATATTTTACAAGGGACAAGCAAAAGGGTAACAATGTTTTGAACTTTTGACTTTCAGGCTCCATATCTCACCATCCACTACAGTTTTCAACGTGAGACTACCATTACTTTATAGACAATCATCTTGGCTGTCTTGTAGGTCAAAGTTATGTACAACTATTAAGCATATGCTTAGTTATGCAGATTCTTGTCATGTAACTGCATTGTTACTGTTTTGATATAGTGGTGGGGGGTGGGGGGGTGGGGGGGGGGGGGGGGGGTTTGGGGGGGGGGGGGGGGCCGGGGGGGGGGGGGTGGGGGGGGGGTGGGGGGGGGGGGGGGGGGAACAATCTTTTTTTTGTATAATCAAATTACACCTGTTCTCACATTCCCTAATAGCTCAGTGCGTTATTAGGCTGATTCCAAGTGAAAGGTCACTGGTCTGAGCAGCCATGAAGATTTCCCAAAAAAACAGAAACAGCATCAACCAGTTCATCAATCTCTCGGCCAGAAAAAGTGCCAAAATGCAATCTTGTGAGGGCCATGACAAACTGGAAGAATTATGATTGAAGTTTTACATCCTTTCCAAAGACAAGAGGTGGACATCCAGGTAAAACCATGTTATCGACACATTAACATCAGGTTGGAATGATGGCCCGAAAAAAGGTGAAGAAGCCTTGACTTCAATTTCATCATAAGAAGCATTGGTTCCAGTTTGCAAAAATGTACGAAAAAAAGGAAGGATTGGAAAGGGCGTTTGGAGCAAAGAGAGAAAGTCAATGAACAGCCTATAATGGGGGCTAATGGGTCTGGAAGTATCAAGTAAAAGGGGGTGTGAAAGGATCGAGAAATTGATGAATGGTCAAAGTTTCTGTGGAGGAGCCTGAATGATATGGGTTTTTTCACAACCAAAAATGGTGGATACTTGACCAGGATTGATGTTTATCTCAATGCTGAGCTATATGTGAGTATCCTCAAGATGATTTATTTCATACACTCTTGTTCTTATGGGTATGGAAAAAGACAAGTGTTCCAGATCGGACAACGACCAAAGCTTACATCATGGGTGGTGAGGGATTGGTTCAATGATAATGATGCAGAGTTGCTGTATTGGCCTCCAATTTCCCCAGACTCACCCAACCCCGAACACTTGTGGGTAAAGTGAAGAAAAAGCTGTAATCGGTACCCAAGTCCTGTTATTGCACCAACATTGGGAAATGTAGAAGAGGACATGGGATCAGTTTTGGTCAAGACAGCTTGATCTGCATACCACTGATACAGGGTAACAGGACTGGATTCAGGCAGTATTGAAACAAAAGGTTGGATTTTACAAAAATACTAACAAAATAATAAAAATTTTCTTTTTGTTTTTTATGAGAAAAACACAGTAACAAAGCAGTACATGACAAGAATCTTGAAGAATAAGAAGATGCTAAATACTTGCAAGTCAAATTTTATGTATAAGACTATCTTAGATGAATGTCTAATAAATTGATGGGAGTCTCATGTTTGGAAGCTGTAGTGGATGGTAAGATATGGAGCCTGAAAGTCAAAAGTTCATTCATTGTTACCATTTTTGCTTATCGGTATTTGTTTACATAAATAGCTTTTTTTATTGTGTCATTAAAAATGATTAAAAAGGACGATGTTTACCATTTTTATCACAGTAAAGTGATCACTTAAACTTGCGCCATGTTATGAGGGAGTGGTAGTCGTAGTCAGGAGTTGGAGTCCGCGTTAGGGCAATTGAGGAGTCGGAGCTTTGGCTTACTGACTCCGTAGCCCTTTCCATAACAGCCCCTCAAAAGTTGTTAGCAACCAACTGCTTAGTTATGCATTGATAAATAAATAAACTCCTATATCATAAAATAACTGGTCAGATTTGCTATCTAGGAGCCTCAAAGAGCTGTAATCATGATTACTGTTAAGATTAATATATCCATCTAGCCTAATGTAAGAAGTAATTTATTTATATATATTAGCAGTTTAGCATAGCTATGCATATTTGCTAAGACTGCTGGGTAACAAACCATGAGGCGTTTTATAGAGATTCCTGCCTAAAAATTCCCCTTCCTACTCCAAAACAGTTCCACAGCTAGGGAGACTTGCCGTTTAAGGTTGTGGGTATTTGGTGGGGGTAATAAAAAAACTTTTTCGGGAGCGGAACAGTCATTGACTGAATAATATATTTCGTGATATTTTTCATTAACAAATAGTCTTGGTCTAATTACTTTTCGAGAACCTGAGAGTGCTTGCCTCTATGTTGTCGGTTTTTTTGTTGGTCTATTATGGTCACTATACTGGTATCTGCTGTTTTTTGTTTGTAAAAAAGTCTGGAAAATATTTGAATCAAAATGGGAAAAAAAATTACATCACTACAGTTCCTCCGACATACACTAACTCAGCATTAAGTAAATGACAACAGCAAACACATGAAGCTCATGTATTCCAGGCCTAATGCTACCAATGAAAAAGAAAAAAAATATCAACATCCTGAAAACAAACTGAGGGAGAGGCGTTGAAATTTGCTCTGCTTGAAGGACAAAG
This sequence comes from Phyllomedusa bahiana, assembly GCA_025379985.1. Lineage (NCBI taxonomy): Eukaryota > Metazoa > Chordata > Amphibia > Anura > Hylidae > Phyllomedusa > Phyllomedusa bahiana. The sequence goes on from JAODAL010038673.1 coordinate 15,769, forward strand.
CTCCTTTCCCATAATGCCTTGTGATATGCAGATGTTAGTGAGTGGTAAAAAGGGCAATCAAAACACTAACACCTTAACTGTTTGATCTCCATAAGGTGAGTGTTCCCCTTCTTCAGCCACTCATTGCTCCACCGTCAATGCCTATATCGCTTTTGCTTATCTCTGATGAGGGGCAAAACCCCGAAACGGCGTATGTAGATGAGAATAGTGGCTTGACATTTTTTTCATTTTTGCTTCTTTATGATTTAGCTGAACATCAGAAGTAAATTGAGGTTTTGTTACAACATATTGAGGGCGTAAGTGAGCTTTCAGCTCCTTTCCCATAATGCTTTGTTGATATGCTGATGCTTAGTAGTGGGCTAAAAGGCTATATCAAAACCACTACATACCTTAATGGTGTCTCCATAAGGAGAGATGTTCCCTTCTCTCGCCAATCATTGCTCCCACTCCAGTCTAGGCCAATATCGCTCCTGCTCTACACTGATGAGGGCAAAACCCTAAACAGCGTATGTAGATGAGCATTATGGCTTGACAATTTTTCCTTTTTGCATCTCAAAGATTCAGTGAATCAGAAGTAAATCAAAACACTACACACCTTAACTGGTGCTCTCCAAAAGGAGAGATGTTCCCCTTCTCTGAAGGACAAAGAGGCAACTGGGCTGCCTGTGTCACAAGTCCTGATAGGACCTTCAACATAGGTGGCAGCTATGTCTGATCTGGCAGTAACTAGCAACAGACATGTTAAGTACAGACATCTAGAGTGGATAGCAATGTTGACCGAGGTGTCTGGGGTCCACCAGTGGAGTTAATTCTTGAGATCCACATACTGCACACATCCCTCTGCCTCCTACATCTGCCATCTACTTTCTGCCTCTCTTTCTAAAAAAGCAACCATGGGCATGCAATGCGGTGATCATATATCTATCCTTGAAATGGAGGAGACACTTCTGAACTTTTACCACTGAATAGAGAACACATTCCTCTGAGGGAATGACTGTGACGATATCCTCCTGTGGCGTCCTCCACAGTGAATTTGTAGGTGAGGCACAGGAGACAATCCGAAGATCTCTAGAGAGTTAAGAAAGTTGTCTTTAAGATTATTATTATCGGTAACCTGGCTAGTGTTCTGCTTATACATACTTCTAGTTCTGATGTTCAAGGTATGTTGTAATTTAAACAAATGCCTGAACAGTCCTTATAGAGGTGGTATCCTACATTGTGTAGACCTTGACTAAAACTGTGGCAGCCCTTTTGGTTTTGGGAATATTCTCTTGGTTTCATCCTAAAGTTCACATCATGGGGACCTTGTGGGATTATGGCTGTGGTCCATAAAAGATAGCAGTGTTATAGTCACGAAGATTTACAAAGCTGCAGATCTGTTCCCTATAAAATAACTGGTTCAACCATACCAGCCTTGAGGCACTAGTGGGCAAGTGGGACAGGCTGTGGCAAAGGTCCAGCTTATTACCCCCCCCCCCCCGAGACTCACAACAAACATGAGTAGAGTCACTTCAGCACAACCTGACCTCCTGAAAATCCTTGAGCAGGATGAAATTCCCAACCCCCTTTAAGGACTGACAATATATAATATTTACTATATTTACTATTGTATAATTCACCAAGGGCGACATCTATGTATTTTGGCACTCGGACGCCATTTTTTTTGCGTACATTCGTAGCGTTGAATGCGCTTGAACCTGTTCTACTGTGGGTCATAGTTTTAGCACTTTCTAGCTATGAGCGATCACTTTGGCTAGGTAAACCACTTTTAAAAGTGATTCTACCTGTTTTACAGCAGTTATTATGCGCTAGGATTTGTGAATCAAAAGTCATACATGTGTAGCTTTGTACGGTTGTAGTGCAATACACCTCCAGCACGCCCCCTCCCCCTGATCTTAGGTGCATTACAAAGTGCGGGCGCTTTATAATGTGCCTAATTTTGAAGTGAACCTGACTGAACAATAAAGCACAAAAGGGGCTGCGCCAGTTTTCGGGCTGAAAAGACGCCAGAAGTCTAACGTCTTTATAGCCCAAAAACTGGCGCAGCCCCGTACATACATGTCGCCCTAAATGTCTTTTTAGTAAATTGGTTGAACTAGAACATTTTTTTACTTGGGGGCAACTCTTAATTGCAGAAATGTCCACTGGTAATACAGTGGACTTCTCAAACCGACAAAAAGAATAGGTTCCTGCTATGACTAACAATCCAAATTTCTTTGGGCATTTACTATGACTTCAGTTTATACAACTAGCATTACTACAGCTATTCCATTTATCTTGCGCATCTTTCATGTATGAAAACTAGTGTAGTGAAAACATGGAGATGTTTATCATAGCAATCTACCAATGCAAGATAGAAAATAACAGCAGAAGCAACTGCTTTAGGCAACTCCTTCACTTATGTTTGTCACAAGCAGGTGGTGGATCAACTGTGTCAGCCATGAGATTTTGAGGAGCAGAGTCTAAGAAGCGCCTTGATTTTAACCCTTGAACACCTTATACAAAGGACCTAAACTTCACCGCAATGAACTCCTAGGCTAACAGTTGTCAGCTGAAGGAGCATTCAGCCGACAATTTATTCATCTTTGCCTTTCTCCAATGCTACTGAAATGTGCACCATACCAAAACAACTAACCTGCAGTGTCTGGTGTCGGCTTGTGGCTTGATTTTGTCGTTTAACGTGGTTTGTACTTGCTGTTTCTGCAACCTGTATAAGGGTGTGCTTACATGGCTAATTTTGACGCTAATTCTGCGGCGGACTCCGCGCTGAATTTTCCTCAGAATCGACGTCCAGTCTGTCTGCAATCCACCTTAAATTGTTTCCTATGGAAAATCAGCATCATCGTTCACACTGATTTTCCTTGGCGGGGATTTCTTTTCAGCACATGGATTATATTATCATACTATAGTGTATAGGAGGCTGAAAGTCTGCCTCTACAATCAGCGTCAATCCGTCTGAAATCTTCATTTTAAAAGATTCGGTTCTAAAATTTTCAGTGTCCATATTAGCCATGTGAACATACCCTTAGGCCTCATGCACACAACAATGCGCATTTCAGTTTACAATACAGAACATATTTCTGTAATGCACAATGTCATCTATTGGGAGAACTGGGATACTGTGACCCACATTTAGCAGTCTCCAGGGCAATGCAAATAAGAGGCAAAAAAAAAAATCTGACTAAGCACGTGGATGTGCCCCACTTACTTTACTTACTGCTCAGTTTATGCTGAAATAGCACTTTTAAGATGACAAAAATGTACAAAGGACTTTATATGACAAAGGTAGAAGAAATTAAAGCAGGAATAAATTTATTATAATATATTAAACTACTAGTATTTATGTCACAGTACAAGTAGCATATTATAAAAAGCAACAGACCTTAATAAATAAAGATGAATGAAGGACAGGGGGACAGAATATAACCAGAAGGCATAGCTGAAGTCTCTGATACAATATTTAAAAAAAAAAAAACAGTAATAATAAGTTCCGTTAAAAGGAACTTAAAAAAAACACATTAACACAGAATCCAGCATGATCCAAAAATGATGCAAGCTTTCTTTCATGCCTTGTTAAAGAACAAGTCCAAAACAGTTAGTAAAGTAACTGCACAGCATATGCAGGCACTAGTGTTGAGCGATTTTTATCGACAAAGTTGAAATCTGCAAGGTTTTTATGGTGATTGAAATTTCCAGATCATGCGATAATTTAGGTTAAATATCTGTGCATCATCTATTAGATCGCGCCTTTTTCGGCGCTTCCTGTAATTTTGGCGGCCAGCAAATCAGATTTCGGAATAGAAGCAGGGTAGAATGTGTGTGCAAACGTCATGACTGGGATGTGTATGGTTGCGATTGGCTGGAAAAATCACATGACCTCGTTTTACATAGAACAGCGTTTCCTGTTTGAGCCCCCAGTTCTTCAGCGTCTCATAGGGATTAGGACCTGCGCTCTGCCTGTGGCCAAACAGCTCAGCGAAATTAGTCTATTTCTGCACAGAGAAACCTCTACTATTAGCTGTGATCCTTCCAATTTAGTTAGATTAGAGATTTGAAGATTTTATGTAGTTAGCTAGAGAATTTTAAAGCAGCATTTACCGCTGTAAAATTTACGGCGGTGGGAGCAGGGGGGGGGGCCCGCGGGCGACACAGACAAGCTCTACTATAAAGAACACTGGATAAAGTTCACCAAGACTTAGGGTAGACATTGTAGTGGAATATCTTTATTATTAACAGTTTGCTATTTAAATATTTTTCCCGGATATTGGCAGCCTGAACTTATATTGGATACACATCATTTCTAGTAACTGCAGGTCTCTTTGTTAGCTGCAAACTCCACTTTTATTATCATAACATTTCAGTTAGTGTTCATTTTTCAATTTTAAACCCATTACAACCTGTGACTGTTGATATAACCACCTTGCAAGTTAAATTACAATACAGTAATCTTGTAGCAGCACAGGTTGTTTGTTGCCAAAAATACCGTGTATCGTACGAAACACATCACAGATTAGTGTTTATTGACTTTTTTGCGCACCCAGCATTGTTCATTGACGCAGCATCCACTGTAAATCTTAAACAGCAATTCTATATTCACCACAGGTGAATTGAAAGGGCAAAAAATAATCGTTATATATCAAAACATAACATTTACGTGTTTTTGACTTTTGCACACCCAGCAATTGTTCATCTGACTCAGCATCTACGTAAATCTTTAAAACAGCAATTCTATATTCACCACAGGTGAATTGAAATTGCAAAAATACCGTTTATATATCAAAAACAAAACAGGTTCCGTGTTTTTTTTGGACTTTGCGCACCCAAGCATTGTCATTGACGCAGCAACTACGTAAATCTTAAAGCAGCAATTCTATATTCCACCACAGGGTGAATTGAAAGGAGCAAAAAATATTGTTTATTATAATCAAAACAAACAGTTACTGTTTGACTTTTGCTGCACCCAGCATGTTCAATGACGCAGCATCTACTTAAAATCATAAAACAGCAAAATCAAAATTCACCACAGGGTGAATTTAAAGGTGCAAAAAAAAACGTTTATTATACCAAACATAACAGATACGTGTTTTTTGACTTTGCCCACCCAGCATAGTTCATTGACGCAGCATCTACTAAATTCTTAAAACAGCAATTCTATATTCCCACCACAAGAGGAATTGAAACGGTGCAAAAAAATATCGGTAAATATACCAAACATAACAGATACGTGTTTTTTGGACTTTTGCCCCAGGTCCAGAAATGTTGATAGACACCTTGCATCAGTTAAATTTGAATCAGCACTTTTGTTTTGAATAGAGTGACTTTTGGAGAATAGCAGTGATTTGCCGTCTTTTAATAAGAGACTTCCAAAACTATTCCATACCATCTCAAAATTTTATATTCAGAACATGGACGAAATGCAGGTGGTAAGCGATGCAAAGAGGGGGGTATCACATGGAGGTAGAGGTACGAGAGAAGTGCTTCCTTCCAGTGCTGGCACAACACGCAAGCCACGTGATCGCAGTTTCAGGACCGTCAAGCCTGTCATCGCTGGTCATGGCCCTGTGAATCTATGTAACGAACATCGTCGCCAATCTGTTTCCTTCAATGGTTAATGCAACCAGCAACTAGCAGTCTAACCTCCTCGTCTCCGGCAGTCACGCCACTAATGTCGTCATCAGCATCCGTCCAACAAGAAGCAGCCAAATGTCAACGTCGTGTACCCACCACTGTTGGATAATCCATGGTCTGAAGACCTCTTTGATGACAAAATGCGGTTGGGGTCAGAAGCATTTTAAAAGATCAAGAGGAATGATTTAGTCTGCACTGACCCCAGTAACTGATCGCCAACAAGGAGGTGAAGGAAGCCGTCAATCGGCATAAATCCCGGCGGTCTGGGCAACTGCCATTGCAGTGCCCCTTGCTTGTAGCCCGCAGCTTCTGAATGCAGAAAGTCAGGACACTCAAGTTCATGTGTTGAAATGAAGACCGACATTGCGGATCCAACCTGGTCTTTTTCCGCAGAATTTGCTTGCGAGCGCTTCATCAGTGTACGAGGAGAAACGATGGGTAGTGCAATACGGTTCCTCGCCACAAAAAGGTAGAGGGCGGCGCATGAAGTTCCCTGATATGAATCCGCCAGCCACGGTCAGCGCAAACCCGTTAGCGCCCCGCCTCCTCGCTAATCGCCCGTCAAAAGGTTCCAAGACCTCACAAGCCTGGGCCTCTTCTTAGAGCAATCCTCTGATTCACCCCATGTCATATGCCGCCTTGCGTAAACGCATAAGTAAGCAAGAACCTTAAAGTGGTTAACCCACCACCAACATGTCTAGTCACTGCTGCGATATGCATGATTGAAATGGAGGAACACTTGGCCAACAAAAGGCCAGACCGACGCCGTCCTCCACCACAAACACGACACCCTCTGTCTCCGCCTCTTCTCCTCCACACCACCAACGTTCCTCAGCTGCCCAAGTCTCTCAGAGTCCAGATTCAGGGATCAGCCTCCGCTTCAGCCACCACCGTCTCCCGAGTACCACCAGCACCACCGAGACCTCAACCTACCCCTTTCTCCTTCCCAGTTTGACGACCCTGCACGCCGTACAGCGGCCAGTCTTAGCAGCCAGCCTTCTGTCTTCCAGGTTTGGAGCAGAAGAAACACTTTAAACCCAAACCCATTCCCAAAGCCAAAAGCCCTGAATGTCGCATTGCCAGGCCTTTTGGCCTTGGAAATGTAGTCCATATCCGACTGTGGACACAGATGGATACCGCACGTCAATGCCCCGCCTGCCCCAATACCAGATGCCCGAGCATGCATTTTCTTTGCCAGAAAAGCCTCCCAGCCCTGGCCAGCCACGAGTCATCTAAAATTTCAAGCCGTTTCTGCATCTGAGTCCGGAAAAGTCCCATCTCACCACCGACACATGGACTAGTAAGCACGGCCCAAGGCGCTATAAAATATCTCTGTGACAGCTCACTGGTGAGCAGGGTGGATGTCTCGGGGGTGACTGAGGCTCTCCATGCCTAAGCGCACTGCTCTTCATAAAACCGCAGGGATGGTGCATGGTTCTTTTCCCCCAATGTCCTCTGGTGGCAATCACGTGCCCAGAGACACCAGGCGTGTTTGAAATAATCTCCTAGGAGACCGTCCACACACAGGTCATCGATCCAGTGGACGGCATCTCCGCAATGAGACCTGACCGCTGGCAGGGTGACAAGAACCTTGTGCCAGGCCAAGGGGTGTGCGATAACGGGAGAAATCTGCTGTCCGCCCTTAAGATAGGTATGATGTAGCACATCCTTGCCTGGCACATGTCATGAACTTGTCGTCCAGAAATTTCAAAGACTACCCGGGTCTGGACTGCCTGCTGAAGAAGGCTTCGAGTCTGAGTTCGCACATCCGGCCGTTCAGTCATATGACCCTGCTTCGTTCCCCTTCTGCGTTGCAGGTCAGCTCGGCCTCCCCGTCAACCGTCTCATTGTTGACGTGGCAACACTCTGGTAATTCCAACCCCTCCACATCTCCACGAATGTGGCAGCAAGCGCAATGCCATAACGCAGTACGAAGTGACACATTGGCCTGACAAGCAGCGGTGACGGTACCTCGGGGAGTTTGAACCACCGAGAAGTGGAGGCCAGGTAAAGAGCTCTGCCCATCCTTGCCATATTGAAGAAGCCACCAACATGGTCATGAGGACAATGCCCTTGTCAGCATGAGCATTGTGGTGATCTTAGTTCTGGAACATCGTTGGACACACAAACAACAGGTTCCCCCCCCCGCCACGACGGAGGAGGAGACGGACACATAAGCGGACACGGAGCCTCCTCTCCTCCGTCAAATCCACAGGCCCGACAGTTTCCCACAATTTTCATCGGTCTTCAAGGTCAGTGTTCGGGTCCAGAGCTAGTGCAAGGTGCGCAACAGCTATCAGGTGCATCAATCTCAGGCAAGTCAGGGCTGTGTTGAAGCTGTGCCGAGGCCAGCGGAGGAGGAGGTATCCCTAGAGCACCGGAATGTTACCGACCGTCCCTGCCCTTGGAAAGAGGTTTGGCGCGAATTTGAGGCGGAGAGGAAAGATGAGGAAATCAGTTTTGCTAGTGGCCCCCTCGACCATGAGGCTTGGGAAATCAAGGCTCCATCTCTCACATGAGTGCTTGGATGCTCCCATTCCTCAACAGATCCTCGTCATTAAGGCCAATTTCAAAAAAAAAAAAATTTGGAAATAAAAACACCATTACTGGTGGCCACCCTCTCTGGAATCCCCGTACAAAACAAAAATAATCACTTTCATTCCACCCAAACAAATAGAGATTAAAATGCAGGAAATGAGACCTTGCTGATTTGATCAACTGGAGACATCTGTTGCGTCTGCTTCACTTCCCCAAATGTCACGGTGGAACACATCAGCGACGTGACAGCATAGAGTGCCAAGTAGCGTAGCGCAGCAGCAGGCAACGGTAGCGGAAGCTAATGGGTGACCACTGCAATCTTTGTTTACCACCGTCCACCAACGCAAGCAATGCAGGGCACACATCCAACACACAGATATCACTTAAGATCAAGGTGCACTACATCAGCTCTCAACACCGATGTTTTTGCATTTTTTCCGACCCAATATACATCTGGGTATCCAAAATGGACAATGGCCCAGCCTGGCTCGTCACGCCATAAGGTTTGTCCTGCCCAGCATCCAGCTCATAACTGAGCGGACTTTCACACAGCTGGAGTGACATTACAGACAAACGCATCCGGCTTTCCACAGAAAATATGGATCGTTTGACTTTCATCAAGATGAATCAGGCATGGATCTCTGAAGATGTTGAGGCCCTCCAATTGCAGAGGTCAACGATTAGTAGCCGGTCTACTTCACATTACTTTTCAAACATAAATGGTCCTCTATAAAACTTTATTTAAAATGATAATTTCTTACTGCAATTTTATTCTCTTTTTCCTCTTTTATTCTCTTTTGCTGTGAGAGACTGTAAAAGACAGCAAGGTTCATGTCAACACCGTATTCCAATTACTACACTTATCTTAAGAAGATTTTCGCTTGTCCAATGGATTTGAGGTCTGTGCTGTGAGATCCAGCTAAAATTATTGGTCCCTTTGGAACAGAAATTTTGGCTTCTAATGTCGATTTCTCCCTCACAATTTTAATAGTGGCTGAGAAGTCATATTTATAATTTTTTGGTGGTCATGTAGCTGTGAGAATACAAGCATAATCATGGTCCTTTGGAACAAAATGGTGGCATTCTAGTTGCATTTCTCCCTCACAAATTTTTAACAGGCTGATAAGACATATTTATAACTTTTTGGGTCATGTAAGCTGTGAGATACAGCAATAATACTGGTCTCCTTTGGAACAGAAATGTGGCTTCTAAGTGCATAACAAAATGTTTGGTTTTCTAACAGACATTTTGTTTTCTTCACATTGACCAAAGGTGGTCTCATGGGTCATGCTTTGATTTTTGGGCATTTGCTGGACAATGCAGCTATACTACAGTCCTATTCTAAAAAATGTTGTTTCTAACAAGACATGTTGTCTTCACAATTGTCCAAAGATGCATCAAGTGTCATGCTTAGAATTTTGGGGGCATTTTGCTGTGACATGCATCATACTAACAGTCCTATCTAAAAATTTTGTTTCAAACAGACATTTTCCTCACAATTGTCCAAAGTGGCTCAAGGGTCATGCCCCCATTGAATTTTTGGGGGCATTTTGCTGTGACATGCAGCTATCTACAGGTCCTATTCTAAAAAATGTTGTTTCTAACAGACATTTGTTCTTCCACATTGTCCCCAAAGTGGCTCAAGGGTCCTGCTTTGAATTTATGGGGCATTTTGCTGGTACACTGCATCTATACTACAAGGTCCTAATCTAAAAAATGGTTGTTTCTAAACAGACATTTAGAATCATCACTAATTGTCCAAAGTGCTCAGGGTCATGCTTTATGAATTTTGGGGGCATTTTGCTGTGACATGCAGCTATACTACAGGTCCATTCTAAAAAAAGATGTTTCTAACAGACTTTGATTCTTCACAATTGACAAGAGTGGCTCAAGGGTGATTGGTGCTGTCAGAAACAGGAATATGTAGGACACTGTTAATGGACACATATTGCAAATGACTTTGTTTAGCAGAGATCTATAACATAGCTATCAAACCCAGTATTGAGACAACTCATTAATACAATGAAAAAAAGAGAACCAAAACGACTTGGTGGGATTCCATCCTAATATTAAAATGTGTTTTTCCTAGAATTAAACTACTAAAAAACATGCATATACAAAATAGCTGTAAAAAAATTGTACAAGGGAGGTACAAGGATAACTTGACCAGATGTAGGATATTCAGAGACATGAGTATGGAGCACGGACAGAGAACAAAGTACAGAGACAATTTCCACCAGCACTGATAAAAATGAGAAAAAGAAAATGCCAAGCAAAAGGCACCTGGGTGTAACAGGAGCGTTAACCACCAGATTTCCAAGTGAAGCTCAATGTCCGCACTCATACGGAGGCAACGCACCCAGGGTCTTTGACTGTGTACTGAGGAAGCTGGAGGTTCACACACTTCCTGCTTCCCCGCACTCGCTTCAGCACGACAGTTTTTTGTTGCTGCGTCATCATTGCATTTTAACCTGGGTGTTAATAGATGACGTACGCCAGCCTGGGCTCTCACCGCAACCCACTGAAACTCCGTCCTGGGTCATTCTGTGGCACAGGACAGTTCCTATGGTCAATGTCCATTCAACTAAAATTGGTGGTTGAAAGACTCCTTTTTCCGCACTTTGTAATCTGGGGGTCAGAACAAGGTTTTAATGGTCAAACTGTGGCCCAGGAACAGGACAGTAGATTCCAGTTCAACTAAAAAGTGTGGTTGAACAAGACTCCTTTTTCTGCACTTTTTAAACTGAGGTCAGACAGTTTAAAGGTCATTACTGCGGTACAGACAGATATAGTTAGTGTCCCAGTTCAACTAAAAAGGTGTTGAAAGACCCTCTATCCCCAAAGACTTTAATGGTAATCGCTCAATCGATGCTCACTATCGAAAAACCTTATCCGAAAGCGGCCGACTATCGACTAACGCTCGACATCTCGATAGTCCTACTCAATCGGCTCAACACTAGCAGGCACAACAAGCAAAATATAGTAACATGCAAGGCTCCCGGAGTTAGGACCCCAACAACTCCAAAATAGTCAGTAAAGAGAAAAACGGAAGCAGCACTAATAAAAAAAAAAAAAAAGTGATATTTCATCACCCAAGTTCATACAATATGCTACGTTTCTGCTCACAGTATATATACATACAATATGAGCATATACATGTGTGTGTGTGTGTATATATAGTGAGCATATATACACTCACCGGCCACTTTATTAGGTACACCATGCTAGTAACGGGTTGGACCCCCTTTTGCCTTCAGAACTGCCTCAATTCTTCGTGGCATAGATTCCACAAGGTGTTGCAACGATGCTCAATTGGTACCAAGGGGCCCAAAGAGTGCCAAGAAAATATTCCCCACACATGACACCACCCACCACCAGCCCGAACCGTTGATACAAGGCAGGATGGATCCATGCTTTCATGTTGTTGACGCCAAATTCTGACCCTACCATCCGAATGTCGCAGCAGAAATCGAGACTCATCAGACCAGGCAACGTTTTTCCAATCTTCTACTGTCCAATTTCGATGAGCTTGGGCAAATTGGAGCTCAGTTTCCTGTTCTTAGCTGAAAGGAGTGGCACCCGGTGTGGTCTTCTGCTGCTGTAGCCCATCTGCCTCAAAGTTCGCCGTACTGTGCGTTCAGAGATGCTCTTCTGCCTACCTTGGTTGTAACGGGTGGCTATTTGAGTCACTGTTGCCTTTCTATCAGCTCGAACCAGTCTGCCCATTTCCCTTTGACCTCTGGCATCAACAAGGCATTTCGCCCACAGGACTGCCGCTCACTGGATGTTTTTTCTTTTTCGGACCATTCTCTGTAAACCCTAGAGATGGTTGTGCGTGAAAATCCCAGGAAATCAGCAGTTTCTGAAATACTCAGACCAGCCCTTCTGGCACCAACAACCATGCCACGTTCAAAGGCACTCAAATCACCTTTCTTCCCCATACTGATGCTCGTATGAACTGCAGGAGATTGTCTTGACCATGTCTACATGCCTAAATGCACTGAGTTGCCGCCATGTGATTGGCTGATTAGAAATTAAGTGTTAACGAGCAGTTGGACAGGTGTACCTAATAAAGTGGCCGGTGAGTGTATATCCTCAAACGTCTCCAAAAATCAATAATACCCAACCCTAATACGATAGACTGCATAAAAAATACAAAATATGCAGGCTATAAAAAAAAAACGTGCGTAAGATGAACATCAAAGGCTACATCAAATATTACAGTACAAAATACAGCAAACCGTTAATTATCAACTTATAAGATTGCATGTGAATATGACTAAAGGGGTTTTGCCACGATCTAATGTTGACGTTGGATCCTCCAAAATGGGTATTTAATCACTTTTCTAAATATATGTCATTAAAAAAAGTGAAGCCTGTGACAGCTACAGCCTTAATTAGATGCCCTTGGTTACCTGAGAGTTTACATTAGAAACGACCAGGAGCTGACAGGGAGCTGCCGCACTTGCGTTGTCTGCATTTCTTATCTCCTGGCAGGGAACATGAACGAGCTTTCAAGGGACTGGGGAAAAAGTCTCTGTCTCCTGTATAGAGAATCCACTCGTTCTAATGTAATTATCAGAGTAAAGATTGCAGACGCAGCCCTTCTCCCCCCCCCCACCCCGCAGCTTTGAAGGGACTGTGGAAAAATTATCCTTTGTCTCCTGTATAGAGAATGCACTGGTTGTAATGTAATTATCTGAGTAAAAATGCAGACGCTCCCTGCATCCATGCAGGAATGAAAGAAAGCTGCCTGCACCGAACTAATCTTTTCTCCTGAGCAGATAAGAGGCATAAAACAAAACCCATTAACTTGTGCACAATAGTTCTCCTCTGTGATGTAGCAAAACAATGTTTGCTCAGCCACAGAGACTGAGCTTTGGGAACGTGCAGGGAAGGTGGTACTATGACATCACAGAGGAGGTACTTGTTGTTTTTAAACACAAACACAATGCCCCTCTTTTCAAGGCTCAAATTCAGCCTGTTAGCTGAGGAAATCACTTCTTGGCAAAACCCCTTTAACATTCACCAATACAACCACACATGCTGTGAGGGTGCTTTCACACAGTACGTTTTTTGTGCATTTTTTTTACTTATTCAAAACGCTTTATTGAGGATCGATCAAGTAGTACAAATCACAACGATGATATAGCAGATAACATCACATTTTGTACTGCAGGATTGTACATACAAAAGATATTAAGATATCTAACAAGACATTCATCTATGTCAATTACATTTAGCATTACTTATTAAGAGCAAAAATACACACAGTGTCTGCTTTGGCTGGGGTATGAGGAGCCACATCAAATCACCTGATTACGCCAATAGGACAGAGGATACATTAATTGCTCATCAACGTCATGTGGATATGGCCATTGGAGGTACAATTGTTATCCTTCACAAAATATCTAACAATTGAGCAATAGAAAAGAGAACACAAAAACTGTTGCCAACCAAAGGAGAAAAACGTGAATCAAAATAACGGTGAATCGTCAAATAGAGAGTGTACACAAGGGTCCCTTAGTGAAGCAAGAGGTGATCTCGGAGGTTATATACCGCCATCAAAACCTGTGCGAGCCCGCATTCTCATCTAAAAGTTGCACTTTCTTAAACTTCTGTAGATTTGACATAGTCTGGGGAGCCACAAAAGGTCATCCAACTCGACCATGTGGCCATGTATTTGTCCAGAGTCTGGTTGTGGACCGCACGAATCTCCTCCATACGTTGGATAGAGGCAAGTTAGTTGAACCAAGAGGTTATGGAGGGCATCTCTGTTGACCTCCACAGTCGTGGAATCAAGGCTTTGGCTGCACTGAGCAGAAAAATAATTATGTGGCCCTTGAGTACGTGTAGGGGTAGGGGAATAATCTGCAAAAGCACCACTTTTGTGCATTTTTTTAATGCTGTGCATTTCTACCAAAAACATACTGAGCACCCTGTGCAGTGCAGTGTTCAGAGATATCGACTAGCCATGCTCGAAGTCACAAACACAATGAACATCACAAACATATGCCACATCTCCGTAGTTCGTCATAACCAATGCACATGTGCAAAGTTCCTGACAGCTCCCACAGCGGCCATATCAACTAAGTTGGGAGCTGTCAAGAGCTTTGCACATGTGCATGAACTTTGTTAGTATTGGTTGTGACAAACTATGGAGGCATATTTTCGTTATGTTCATTGGTGCTTTGAGCATGCTCAGTTGCTATCTCTTGACTTCTTACAGCAAGTGAGTTTGTGTACTGGTGAGTGTACGGGTAAGTGTATTGTTGAGGGATACATGCCTCACAACGCAAAAGAAAAAAAGACTATGGTTGTTTGGTATATCCCTACAACTCGACTGTCTAACATGACTCAGCTGTTCAGATTAAAGCTGGATCGGCAATGCGCTGGCAGCAGAAGCAGCAGCAGATGGCCTCATAACATGTCCCATTTTATTTTACATGCTCATAATGAATTGATTACTGCTGACAAAGCAATAAAAATTTAAATTGGTTTCTCCAACAACCTAATAATATAAAACACATTATTAGTCTGACAAGACTGGATGGATTTGATGGATTAGAATGCATTATTTTATACAAAAAAAACTATTAAAAGGGTTGACTCACTACAAGAATTCCTTTTTATGTTAAAGATCTTGCAAAAACAAGTCACTTTGCAATATATGTCCATTAACAGTATCCTACCTATTCCTATATATCCCCTCTTGTATGGGCTGCATCATTTCCTCAGGTCGCTATAGCTACAGACCTGTTCGATCTCTCCTGATAGGCTACCAGCACTGGTCGCTATAGACCTGGTGTTCTCAGCAGCTTGTCACTGCAGACCAGTAGAAGCCGGTAAAGCCAGTAAACTCGCCCCTGGATTCAAAAATGAAACTGAAAAAACAGTACTAAGATAATATGAATCGATGTAGTGAGACAACCCATTTAAAAGCTTATACAAAGCATAATGTATTATTATACAAATAATAAAACAGTAAACTTACATTCCAAAAAGGGCCCCTCCAAGATGAGCTGCATGATCAAAAAACTTCCAGCCTAATAGCAAACCCATAGAATCCAAAGCAAGGATAACTTTAAGAGCCTACATTAGAGCAAATAATATATGAGATAAAGACTCAAAATAGACATACTTCATTGTGTGAATAATGAAAACTAATTCATGGGCAATATTGAAATGATGTGATCACCAAAGTGACTTACTTTATAAGGTTAAAGACAAAAACATTAGAATTTAAATCTCTTAATTGAGGTAGCTGAAATTTCTAATTTCACAGAAATTTAGCAAATACAGCTCTCTGAACTTTTAGTATAATTCTAGTATAAAATTATGTTCATAAATGTCTCCAACTGAAAATGCATTCTATACATCAAAAATTGGATTTTTGTACTTACTGTAAAATCCTTTTCTCGTTCGATTCATTGGGGGACACAGCACCTTGGGTATAGGCCCTTGCCTTAGGAGGCGGACACTAGGCGGACCCGCCTCGGTGGCCTATATCCCTCCTGCTGACGCCAGGCTAATCAGTTGGTACAAAAGCCGTGGTCGAGAGGAAGAACAAAAGAGCACACCTATTCCATGGAGAAAAACCGAGGGCGGGAGCTGTGTCCCCTAATGAATCGGACGAGAAAAGGATTTTACGGTAAGTACGGCTGAGGCTTACGTCAGCCGAGGCCAAGGTATGGATCTGGTGGAACTTAGAAAAGGTATGGACCGAAGCCCAGGTGGCCGCTTTGCAGACCTGCAGAGCTGAAGCTTGATGCCGAACCGCCCAGGAGGCACCAACCGCTCGTGTGGAGCGGGCAGTGACCTGAAACGGAAGAGGCTCCCCCCTAGACCGGTATGCTTCCTAAATTGCAGACCGGATCTAGCTGGCAATGGTGGCCTTAGAGGCCTCAAGGCCCCTGCGTGGGCCCTCCGGAATGACGAAGAGGGCTTCAGAGCGCCTAAAGGGTTCCATAACAGAGAGGTAGATCCGAACGGCTCTGACCACGTCTAAACAATGAAACGCCCGCTCCCGCGGATGAGAGGGCGAAGCACAAAAAGAGGGCAGAACTATGTCCTCATTAATATGAAACGATTACACCACCTTAGGGAGAAACAAAGGAACAGGACGCCAAACAACCTTGTTCTTATGTAGAACCAAGAAAGGGGACTTTCATGAGAAAGACGCCAGTTCAGACACTCGCCGGATGGAGGTAATGGCCACCAGGAAGGCCACCTTCCAAGAAAGCATACGTAGGAAAATTTCAAGCAGTGGCTCAAAAGGTGAACACTGCATGGCCTTCACAACAAGATTTAAACCCCAAGGTTCGACAGGCCTACGAACCAGAGGGACGGAATGCACGACCCCCTGAAAAAAGGTTTTAACCCGAGAGCGGGAAGCCAGCTTGCGCTGAAACAGAATTGAGAGAGCAGAAATCTGACCTCTCAAGGAAGACAGGTCGAGCCCGAGCTCTAGGCCTGACTGCAGGAAAGACAGCACCCTTGGAGTGGAGCATACCAAGGGGTGAAATTTCTGAGCCTCAGCCCAAGTGAAAACAGCCTTTCAGGTAGGGTAATAGATACGGGAGGACTGAGGCTTTCGGGCCGAATCATGGTCTGGATAGTAGAATCCGACAAACCCCGAAATTTCAATATCGCGGTTTCAACAGCCACGCCGTCAAACGCAGCCGCGGTAAAGTGGGGTGGAACAGGGGACCCTGCGAGAGAAGATCTGGACGCAACGAAGGGGCCAAGGAGCGTCTACCAGCAGGGTGACGAGATCCGCATACCAGGACCTGTGGGGCCAGTCCGGGGCGATGAGAATAGCGGGTACCCTCTCGGACTTGAGGTGTTTGAGCGCTCGAGGAAGAAGAGGCCAAGGAGGAAACAGGTATGTCAGGGTGAACTGACTCCAAGGTAGGACGAGTGCCTCTACTGCTAGGGCCAGGGGATCCCTGGCCCTGGAGACATACCTCGGGAGTTGGTGGTTGAGGCGGGACGCAAACAAATCGACATCTGGCATCCCCCACTTCTGGCAAAGGAGGCGAAAAACCTCCGGCAGAAGAGCCCACTCCCCGTCACTCGACTGAGATGGTTGGCTAACCAGTTTTCCACCCCTCGAATGAAAACTGCCGACAAAGTTGGCACTGATGCTCTGCCCAGCGCAGAATCTTTGCAGCTTCCCGAAAAGCTGTCCGGCTTCTGGTGCCACCCTGATGATTCAGGTAGGCCACTGTCGTGGTGTTGTCAGACTGAACACGCACCGGGTGACCTCGAATAAGAGGGGACCAATGTGAAAGCGCTAGGAAAATGGATCGGAGCTCTAGAACATTGATCTGGAGACCGGATTCCCTGCGGAACCAGCGACCCGGAGTCATCCGGGCGCCGAAGACGGCTCCCCACCCTGCCGTACTGGCGTCTGTGATGATGATCAGCCATCGCGGGGACAGAAACGAGTTCCCCTGATGCAACGCAGGGGAGACCAGCCACCAACCCAGGTCGTCTCGCACCCGGGATGGCAGACAAACCGTTGTGTCTAGGGTCATTGGCATTGGAGACCCGTCCCACCGAGACAGGATTGCCCGCTGCAGAGGGTGAGAATGAAACTGCGCAAAGTCCACAGCCTCGAAGGCAGCCACCATTGTGCCGAGAACCCGCATGCAAGTGTGAAGGGTATACGGGGTGTGACTCAGAAGTAGGGAAACGTCTGAATGCAGTTGCTGGATCTTCCCTGGTGGAAGTAACACTCTGGCCACCTGAGTGTCGAGAATCATCCACAGAAACTCCCTCCTCTGCGAAGAGGTCAGAGATGACTTGTTGAAATTGACTATCCACCCGAAGCGCAACAAGGTGTCTAGGGTGATCCTGAAGCTGTCTAGACAGGCGCAACGGGAAGGAGCCTTCACCAGAAGGTCGTCCAAATACGGGATCACAGTCACACCACTGATGCGAAGAATCGGCATCAAGGGGGCCAGAACCTTAGTGAAGACCCTTGGTGCCGTTACAAGGCCAAACGGCAGAGCCCTGAACTTAAAGTCTTGCGAACCTACCGCGAAACGAAGAAACCGCTGGTGGGCATGGGAAATCGGGATGTGCAGATACGCATCCCTGATGTCTATGGCGGCCAGAAATTCGCTCTGCTCCAGTGAGGCCATCACCAACCGGAGAGACTCCATGCGGAAACCGGGAACTTGTACAAACCGGTTGAGCTCCTTGAGATCCAATACTGGCCTCACTGAGACGTCATTTTTGGGGACCATAAAAAGATTTGAGTAGAAACCCAGAAAACGTTCGTGGTCGGGGACCTGCGCAATCACTCCTTGGAGGAGGAGGAGGGTGTGGATTGGCAGAAAAAAATTCTGACGCCCGAGCAAGAGAAGCGGGCGAAAAAGAAAGAAGAAACCGTGTTGGGAGAGATGAACCGAAGTGACCTCGCAAACCCAGGCGTTGTCGACCTGTACCTGCCAGATCTCCTGGAACTGGAGAAGACGACGCCCCACCTGAGACCCATTTTCGGGTGGGAGCAAGCCCTCAAACCAAGAGCGACTTGGCAGGAGGATCCTTGAGCATTCTGCGAGATCGTCTGGCTGAGAGGCGCTTAGTCCCTGCGGAACGGGGGATTTTCCCTGCTGCAGGCCTGTATGAAAAGCTCCGAAAGGGCTGAAAATGGGTGCGCCTTTTAAGTGAATGCCGTGCCGGCTAGCCCTGAGGGAGGAGCGTGCTACAACCTCCCTGTGGCCTCTGAAATTAACTCGTCCAAACGCTTCCCAAACAGCTTACCGCCCGAAAACGGAAGCGCCACTAATAACTTCTTGGAAGCCGCAGACTAAGATTTCAACCACAAGGAGTGGCGAATGGCCACTGCATTGGCTGACGCTTTAGCCACTAAGCGCAGTGACTCAAGCGAAGTGTCACACAGGAACTTCGAAGCGCCTGAAAGCTGGGAAGCGAGGCTTAACAACTCCTCTTTGGCAGCCCCAGCTGACAGCCCCTGCTGCAGTTGCTTAGCCCAGACCATGCAGGCTTTGCTGACCCATGACGACGCAAAAACAGGTCGCAGGACTGCACCGGCCGCCTCAAAGGCGGACTTACAAAATCCATCCAGACGCCTGTCTGTGCTGTCACCAAGGACTGCCGCGTCCGAGACAGGGATGGCCGTAGATTTCGAGAGCAGGGTGACCGAGGTGTCCACAGATGGAACCCCCGACCACTTTGTCACCGATTCCTCTGGGAAAGGACAATGCGCATAAAGCCGTCTGGTAGGAAACAAACGCCTGTCAGGGTGTTTCCACTCCCTGGCAATCAGCTCCTCAAACTCCAGGTGTGTAGGGAACACCAAACGCCGACTGCGCTTAAAGGAGACCTCCTTCTGAGAGGCTGAGACATCTTCATCCTTAACCTGTCTCTGACAGGCCGGATAAGGGCTTGGACCGCTGCTGCCGTTCCATCATCTCTGTCTGGCTCGGAGTCAAAATCAGAGGAGTCCCCACTTAAAGAAGCTGTATCCCGACATGGAACGTCTATCTCTGACCACCGTGGTCTAAACCTCTTATGCGAACTCGCCGTACGGGCTGCGCCGGGCGCTGGACCCTGGGAGGTGCTAGGCTGGGCAGCGAGCAGGGACGGCATGCGATCTATGGCCAAAACTATAACCTGGGACAGTCTGGACAGGTCGCCCACAGCTAGTGAGAGAGCCTTGGCCCATTCCGGGGCCACCGACTCCTAACAGGAGGGTTCGGGCCCCGCGGCGGTTGGCTGAAGCGCAGCGCAAAGGGTACAAAGGGCACTGGGCTGGTCGCAAGAGAACTTCTTGTGGCAACGGGCGCAGGCGAAGTAAGTCGCCACTGCTTTGGATGCGGAGGTTTTTAAAACCTCGTCCTTGGAAAGGGACATGGCTGCAGGGTGCGTGGGGAAGGGATAGAGGGCCCACGCAAGGCCAACTTACCACCTCAAGGTGCTGTGTCCTCCCAGGAGATGCAGCAAACAACTAGGACGCCGAATGCCGGAAAATGGCGTTTAAGCTCCACCCCCACCACAAGCCCGGGGTCCGGACACGTTTGGGGTCGCCCCCCAGGACGGCCCAGGCAAGGGCGTGGCCTAGCTGCGGCCAGGGCGTGGCCTAAGCCTCCGGAAGCCTGGGGCTAAATTTGAACACACGGCCCGGCCGTCGGAATGGCGCCGGCACGCCGTGGAAGCGGGTAAGGAGCACCTGCAGCCCCTGGGAGGTCCATCTACCCCCCCCCCCTCCACCCCCAGCAGCCAGTGCCAAGCCACAACGTGAGGGACCGGTGAGTGTCGAAAAGGAAGATCATCCAGCTAAAGAACTGACTTGGTTCCTGACGCCTGACGCCATCAGGGGGGACAACGTCACGGTACAACTACGTGTGGACGGCCCCCATGATAGGTAAGAGCCTAGAGCTCGATCACCTCTCCACAAGGTGAGAGCCAGGAGCTCGATCACCTTTCCACAAGGTGAGAGCCAGGAGCTCGATCACCTTCCTGCAGGTGAGAGCCAGGTGCTCAATCACCTCCTGCAAAGGAAAGAAAAAATATGAAAACTCCGCAAAGCTGCGGAGCAGCATCTGTCTCCTACAGACACTAGGCTTAAAACTGATCAGTCTGGCGTCAGCAGGAGGGATATAGGCCACCGGGGCGGGCCCAACATGATTGGTCCGACTAGTGTCTGCCTCCTAAGGCAAGGGCCTATACCCAAGGTGCTGTGTCCCCCAATGACATTGGAGAGAAATAGGAATGGTTTCCACAGAAAACTCCATTCAGATGCCACATGTAAACATTTCCTAACTATGTTTCAATGCCTTTAATGCCATGTTATATTGAGGCTAATACATATTATCTTTTAAATATCTGGATATATATCGTTTGTATTTTAAGACCCCTCAATACCATAAGGGTCAATCAACACGGCGATGATTTACAGTCCGATTTTCATGCTTCGGGTTTTAAAAACGATAAAAATACGACTGTAAATCAACCCCATAAAACTCAACTGAAAATCTGAGTTGTAGTCCACATGACTTGGAGATTCTTGACGTCATAGTTTGTCAGGCCGAAAAAAGACATACGTCCATCCAGTTCAGCCTATTGTGCTAAAGTGTTGCTAAAGTGTTGATCCAGAGGAAGGCAAAAACCCCCATGAGGTAGAAACCAATTGTCCTCATGTTAGGGAAAAAATTCTTTCCTGACTCCAATCTGGCAATCGGAATAAATCCCTGGATCAACGACCCCTCTCCAGAATCCTAGTCACTATAACTTGTTATATTACATCTAGAAATGTATCCAGACCCTTCTCCAGAATCCTAGTCACTATAACTTGTTATATTACATCTAGAAATGTATCCAGACCCTTCTCTAGAATCCGGTCACTATAACTTGTTATATTATTACATCTAGAAATGTATCCAGATCCTTCTCCAGTATCCCGGTCACTATAACTTGTTATATTATTACATCTAGAAATGTATCCAAACCTTTCTCCAGAATCCTAGTCACTATAACTGGTTATATTATCATGCTCCAGAAATGCATCCAAGCCCTTTTTGAACTCTGTTAGTGAATTCACCATGACAATTTCCTCTGGCACAGAGTTTCACAGTCTCACCGCTCTAACAGTAAAGAATCCCTTTCTATGTTTATATAGAAACTTTCTTTCCTCAAGACGTAGAGGATTCCCCCTTGTTCTAGATACCATCCTGGGTATAAATAAATCTTGGGAGAGATCTCTATATTGGCCCTTAATATATTTAAACATATTTATTATGTCCCCCCGAAGCCGTCTTTTCTCTAAACTAAATAACCCTAACCATGCTAATATTTCTGGGTATTGCAGTCCACCCAGTCCTTTTATTATTTTTGTTGCCTGCCTTTGTACCTGTTCAAGCTCTACAATGTCTTTCCTGTGCACTGGTGCCCAAAACTGTACACAATACTCCATGTGTGGTCTAACCAGTGACTTATATAGTGGGAGAATAATGTTCCCATCATGTGCATCTATGCCCTTTTAATACAACCCATGATCCTATTTGCCTTGGCAGCTGCTGCCTGACACCGGCTGCTACAGTTAAGTTTACTGTCCACCAGGATTTCCAAGTCCTTCTCCATGTCTGTCACTTTTACCCAGTGTTTTTCCATTTAACATGTAATCATGTAATGGATTTTATCAGTGTTAAACCTCATCTGCCACTTCTCTGCCCAGGCCTCCAACCTATCCACATCGTATATCAAAGCCGTTTTTTTTGGCAAAAAACTGGAAATGGAAATGTTTCAGCTGTATCTTCAGACTGCTCTGAATTCTTTGCAGGTTTGTTTCTACTATGAGTGGATAGAGTTGTGAAAACCTAGTACATACAGTGCCTTGCGAAAATACTCGGCCCCCTTGAGCTTTTCAACCTTTTGCCACATTTCAGGCTTCAAACAAAGATATAAAATGTTAATTTTTTTGTGAAGAATCAACAAGTGGGACACAATTGTGAAGTGGAACGAAATTTATTGGATATTTAAAACTTTTGTAAAAAATAAAATCTGAAAAGTGGGGCCTGAAAAATTATTCGGCCCCACTTAAGTAAATACTTTGTAGCGCCACCTTTTGCTGCGATTACAGCTGCAAGTCGCTTGGGGTATGTCTCATCGAGAGACAAATTCTTGCCCATTCTTCCTCGGAAAACAGCTAGAGCTCAGTGAAGTTGGATGGAGGGCATTTGTAAACAGCAGTTTCCAGCTCTTTCCACAGATTCTCGATTGGATTCAGATCTGGACTTTGACTCGGCCATTCCATTGTAGATTTTTTTCTCAATTGAATTTTTATTGTCTTTTTTTTTTAAAAGCGTAACAAAGGGACTTCCGGGGGCGGGACGCAAGATGGCGGCCGCATCTTAATGGAGCTCCGGTGCTGCTGCGACTGAATCCCCTCACATCGGGAACAAGCTCGTCCCCTTCTGTCAGCTACAGCTGGAAGTGGAGCGGACGCCAGAGGGACCGACAAG
>JAODAL010038674.1:0-38927 GCA_025379985.1 Phyllomedusa bahiana
ACATTACCCCAGGGGTAAGAGCTGGGTTCTGAGTTATTTCTAATCCAGGCCTCTGCAGGTAGGTTTTAGTTGTATAACACACCCAACAGCCCCTTTCACAACCACATCCCAGCTTTCACCATACACCATGCAGATGTAGTTATTATAAAAGTGGAGGATTTCCAGTTCTATCAACAAATAAATTTGAAAAAAAAAAAACAAAACAACTTAGAAACCCTTTAAAACTCCTCACTTTGTCCTATTTCCATGTAGCTTAGGGCCTGTGACATTGTATCAATGGAAGCTTCAATAATTTAAAGGGAATGCCTCATGTCTTTAATTTTAGTTTTCTTAATGTGACTTAAGTGTGAAGATAAATGATGTGTTCATAACATTGTGAAATGTTGTAGCTATTAATTGCTGTGTTTTGTAAGCCCCCTGGGGTCAATGCAGTGTGATACATTGTTAACATCATGCACCATGCAAAAAATAAACTGATTTCTCCAGATTTCCACCTGACCGTTCCTTGATGACAATCTGCCCTGTAAAAGGCAATAACTGAGCACAAGACACATTTCTACCCGTCACGCAATAAAGTCGACCTCTCTCCTGGGAGATTAAAATCTTGCAAAAGGCTTTCAAGAGGAAATGCCAATTTCCGAATTTCTGTTATGGATCCTTGAAAACCATCACCCTGGCCTTAAGTTTCCTCTGGTCACAGATGAAAAGACTTTGATTACAGCTTATAAATCTTCTGCTCTTTCAGGACACAATATAAGAAATGAGTTCAGTGCAGACAGAGAGAATCTGAATACACACAGGTTACTGCCATCCTATGGTTACCCATACGGACCCTCACAGGGTATGTACACACTCAGTGGCTCTTATTTGAAGCATCACCTGCTATCGCCATTATAATCTTTTCTCATGGCTTACCCTAACCCCAAGTTCACTTTTTGCAGCATAAAAATTACTTGGAAGTGAAAGTAATATTTTAAAGGGGTGTTCCCACCAGGCACTTTGATGGTACATCGATAGGATAGGTAGGATAAGTGGTGCTGCAGAGTCCTAACATTTCCCATGAGCCTTTTAGAATATATTTACATTTCAGTGGAGCAACTAATGGCGTAGAAGTCTCCAAACACCTACATGGTGCCTCTCCCTTATGAGGAATGTTTTTTCTTTCAAATAGAGAGCCAGTGTTTTGCCATTTATCTAATAAAACTACAAGAAGATAGTGTGATATTGTATATACTTGTGCATAATATAGATTATAAAGACAAGGCACGCATAATATTGGTTACAACCCCAAAAGCACCTAATATGGATTTTAAATACTTACATCAAAACTTATATGGCAAAGCTTCATCAGGAATCTTAAAAGCATATCTATCTCATCAGCTGGTTAACAGGGGCCCGGGAAGATAGAGAGATATTCCCGAGATAACACGTGCCGGTGACCCTATCAGGTCCCAGCTTCACCGGAATCTTATCGCAATTATCCATAACAAAAACTTGGAGAAGCGGGCCACGAAGATAGGAGATTTTTCCGGGTTTTCAATGTGGCGGAAAGGCGTCCCTCTATAGCCCACGGCCCCAGCTATTCTAACTTCGCAGCAAATTTTCCCCAGCTTATATTTTTGTTTAAAAACTAATGCCTGCGTAACCAAATGTTCAAAGCTGACAGCTCAGTTTTTTTCCAGTATCAGACTCCCCCCTTTTGGCCCCCGCCCTTAGGGGTTAACCCCCGGGTAAAGGAAAAAATCCTGGTACAAACCATAAACCCCTGTTTTCCCAATCAACTTTTAACATGTGGGTAGTTTATTCCGTTACAGCGTTCCAAAAAAAAAACGTAACAACCCTGTATGTCAATATGCACTTTTTCTCATAACATTTCCCAGTTTTGGGGGAAATTTTAAACAGCTTAAGTCTATTTTCTTAAAGAGATACTGTAATATGGATTTTGGATGGTCAAAAATTCTTGCACTACGGGGCCCCGGTTACATTTGCACATGATTTTCCATTCTGTTCTATGGGAGTTTCAAGCGCAGTTCAGCAGGACTTAGCACTACTATTAAACAGAATGGAAGGTCGTGTGCAAGCGCGATTAGCTCTTCATTCTGAAGCAAGACTTTCAGAGTCCCAGTCACAAAATAGATGACTGTCACAGAGGTGGGATCTGCACTTAACACACTTTGATGGCACATGCTATTTATATGGTGGAAACACCCCTTTAAACTACAGCAGCAGAATAGAGGTGCAGGGTCTGTCAGGGGAGCCAATCATTTGGGTGTGTCTCTGAGAGGGCGGGCGCTTGTGCTGTGCTGGCTGTGTGTGTGTGGGGCTCCACCTGCCTGGTTTCCTGCTCCCTCCTCCCCAGGGAGGGAGTGAGTTTCTGGGCATGAGTGAGCAAATCAAGCCCCTGGCTCCTGTCTCTGGGGGTAAACAAGTGTGGTTTGTACCCCCTGAGTCTGAAGAGTTTTAAAAAAACCCCGCAAGGTTCATCAAGCAAGGAGGACCTGTTGCTGCAAGTGGGGGATTTGGGGGCCCTTCCGGGGCCCCGAAAACAAGCCGAGTGTCAGGGGTGAGGTGACTTAGAGGAGGAATCCAGTACGGATCCCGGGTGATGTGTCCCCCCGTGGTATGAAGACGCCAGTAAGCCCCTGAGGAGGCTCGGGAGGAGCTGCGCAGTGTGAGGGGCCCAGTTTGGTGGGGCCCCCCAAAAGGGAAGAGAAGGGGCCACAAACCCAAAAATAAGCAGCTCCGTTATATATTTGAATGGGGGAACGGCGAACCATGCTGGGGGAGAAGGGGCCCCCTTTAAAGGAAAAAAAAAAACTTTTAATGAGGACCGCTTCCAGGAGATGGTGGAGGAGGGGGGGAGAAGGGGAAAGGGGGCTGCGCCCCGCGGCAGGTGGGGTGGAGGAGGAAACCCGCGTGGAGGGGGAAAATGGATAATGGAGTGACCACCCAAAACCCAAACTGGTGGGCTGCCAGGGCGCCTTCAGTGCGCTCCCTGCACAAGGTAGGATGACACCATCCCGCACTGGGGGCTCGGGGGATGAGAGCGAGCCCGGCAGCCGGGAGGGGGCCTGTGGCACGATCCAGCTCCGGGGAGTCCCCAGTGGTTTCCGGGAATTTGCTTTGGGATGATATGCCAGAGGGGTCCCGGGGGGCAGAAAGAAAAAAAAGCTAAGAAGACCAAGCACCAGAAGCAGGTAAAGTTCGTGTATACCCCCTCCCTAGGGCCCCTGGGACAGCCGCGTGGCCACCCCACTGTGTGAGCCCCGCTTCTCGGCCCAGGCCTTCCCCCCGCAGTGGCCCGGTGCGGAGGCGGGGAGAATGAGGTATCCAGCAGGGGGGGGAGCTTGTTCGTTTGCAGTAGCAGGGAGGTAGTGGTGCGGCCCCGGCGTTTAAATCCGGACAGTAAGGTAGTGATGGGAAGTGAGAGGAAAGGCTCTGGTGCTGAAAGCTGCTCCCTAACAGGAGGGGGGAGCGGCAGGGCGCAGGAGTGGGCTTCGAGAGCCCTGGTGGTTCCGACTGCTGATGACGCTGGTCCTTTGGGGAAAGCAGAGCGTGAGGGGCCACCGGGGTGGACGGTTTTTTGCGCCTCCAAAAAAAGGATTGGACAAAAACCCCCTTTTTTGTAGGGGATGTGGTCCAGAAGAGCGGCGCCAGGAAAAAAGGTCAGCAGGTTCAGCAACGCCCAAAAAAACGGGGTCCCGATAAAGGGCGGATAAAAGGCACGGGTGGGGTGGCTCCTAAACAGGGTAAGCGGTGTCTGGCCCACATAAGGGTGGTGGCCTGTCCTGTGGGGGTCACTCTGGTCCCAGGGATGCTGAGGTACCCATCATTATGGTTGCACCCAAATACACCGGTCCGGCTAGTATGAGTTAGGGTATGAATGTGGGGGAGAATGAGGGAGGAGGTGGGGGAGAAAAAGTTTTGGTTGATGTATCGGGGGCCTTGGATGGGGTGTGGTGGTGGTGGGAAAGGAAGGGTGGGCCCGATATGTACTAGCGAAGGTGGTTTGGATGCTATGACGGTGGGGGGTGGAGGGTCATCGGGGAGTGTAGAGGGAGGGGGGCCTTGTCCGGTTGCCCCCCCCCGCTGTGAACATGCCCTTTACGCAGTTATGCTAAAGTGGGCTGGGGGGGTAGGGGTCCCCCCTTGTCCTTTTGGCTTGGGGAGGCTTTTTTGAAGCGGGTCTTTTGGAGGCTCAAAAGAGAGGTGAGAATCAATCATGTAGGGGGTAAGGAGGTTGATTATCCTTCTGGATAGAGAGGCAGGGCCCTCTCAGTTTAAGAGGGCAAAGGGAGGCGGGACCATGTGGTCTCCCCGAAAACGGCAGGGTGGTCCCGTGGAAAATTGGTTGTCGAGGGGGGTTGGAAATGATACATGTCCCCCAAGGCAAAAGTGGTTGACCCTCCTGCTAAAGATGGGCTTCAAGGCAACAGACATCTATGCCTCAAATACATTCTTATGGGACCCCTGAGTTTGATGTCAGCTTCGTTCGGCCGGAGGGCCTTGAGCTCTTCTGGTGAAACTATGAGATGGCAAAGGACGAGCCTGGCTGGTGAGACTTTGTCGTCCAGGTGGTGTCTCGTCAAAATAGCGTGAAGAGGGTGACCGTTCTGACCTGTAACGAGTCACTCTCTTGTATTGACATCATGACATGGCTTGGCTGATACGGGGAGGTGGTGGGCGTCCCTCAAAAGAACAGGGACGAGTTTGGCATCTGGTCAGGGGCTTGGACATTTATAATCAAGCTCAGGGTTTCGGGGAATACTGTTACCCATATACCATCTGCTACCTTCCTCAGAAGGGATCACATCCAGATTTTCTACCAGGGTCAGCCGAAGCTGTGTCACAGATGCGGCAGCCCCACGCATTTCAGTGCCAGCTGCACCATGCGGAAGTGCACACTGTGTGGGGCCTTAGGTCACCTTGCTGCTTCCTGTGCACAGATTCGATGTCACTTATGTGACGAATTGGGACATCCGTTCAGCCGCTGTCCACACTCCTTTGCCAATGCGGTATATATCCCGGCGGGAGAAAGCCATGAGGCTGATTCTGCTGGGGGGGAGTTTGTCAGTGGTGTAGGAGTGGAGGGGCCAGTGAGGAAAGGGAAGCAGTTGACGACTGACCAACTATGGAGTCTGGAAAAGCTCCAAAGAGAGCGGGAGATAGGCAAATATCGGGGACCTCAGGCAACTGGGGAATCTGGGGTGACCTCTGATCCCGCTTCTGAGGCTGATGCTACCACTGAGGCCCCAAAGGATAGTCAACTGAATGAGGAAATCGGGAGGCTCCCCAAAGAGGAAAGTGCCGTCTCCTCAACACCCCCCCATGGTCATGGCATGGATGGGGAAGGAGGGAGATGGCAAGAGAGTAAGCAGGGTAAAAAAAAAGGGGATTTAAGATCTCCCTCCCACCAGATGCCAAAGGAAGGTACAACCGACCCCCCTCTGATTGGTCTCTCAAACCGGTTCCATGCCCTTGGTGACATCGCCCCCTCATCGGAGGAGGGGTCAAAGGGTAGGGTTCTGGAAGCTGCGGTGACATCAAAGGCTACAGGGGGCGCTGAGTCCCCTTCTCCTGGGGAAAACATGTCTTCAGGGGGAGGGACTGGCCTAGAACCAGAGGACAAGGACGGAGGGGATATGGACACAACTGTATGCTTAAAAAGGGACAAACCGTCGTCTGATGTTGAGAATAGCACAGGCAGGGGGAAGAGGAAAGCCGTCTAATTCAATCACCCCGGATGGCGATGCCCACTCCGCTGACGCGGGCATCCATTAATGTTGCCAGCATTAAGTCAGATACGGCTCGATTTGCGGCGTTTGATTTTTTGGGCCGACTAGAAGCAGACATTTTTCTGCAGAAGACCAGGCTGCCAGATTCAGCGGTAGTGTTTAAAGCTAAAAGGGAGTGCCGACGTGGAGCCTCCTACTGGTCTCTTGCAGCCGAGCCGTATAGCGGAGTGGCGGTCCTTTTTACCGCACCGCTACAATGCCGACGGGTTTTTGGGAATTTTAGAAATGGGGAGGTGCTTGATCTTAGATGTCCTCATGAAGGGACAGGAACTTCGTCTAGTTAACATCTATGGTCCCCAGTCCAAGTGGGACCGGAAGTGTCTCTTTATGAGGATCAAGCCCTATCTTTTTACAAATCGGCAGGTGGTCTTTGGAGGGGACTTCAATACTGTCACGAGGCCCCAGGACAGGAGAGGTTCTAGAGACAAGCTGACTTATGACAGCGTTGCGTTGAATAGCATAGCTAGTGAGGCTTGTCTGGTGGATATCCACATCCGGCACACCCCAGGCCACGCGGGGTTCAACTATCATAGGGGTAGTTGTAGGTCTAGAATAGACAGGTTTTATTTAAAGGAGGAGGCTGTCTCTTCAGCAGTGTCTGCTGTTGAGGTGGAGTTCTCTGACCACTGTTTAATTTTGTTTTCCCTGAATGTTACAGAGACCCCCCGTATGGGAAGAGGTTACTGGGGGCTCAATTAGTCTCTCTTGGAAGAAACGGAGATCAGACAGTCCTTTGAGGATTTTTTTCAGAACCAGAGACCATTGATGGGTCTGTGCAGTAGTAAGGCTGAGTGGTGGGAGATGTTCAAACAAAGGGGTCCAAGTTCTTCCACCACCTCTCATGCCTCAGCAGGTATCGCCTGTACCAGGGTCTGAGGAGGAAACTCGAATGTCTTGTCTCGACTGGGGGTAGCTGCGAGGAGATCTCCAGAGAGAAGTCCTTGCCCATGAGGTGTCAATATGACAGACATGCATCTTTGGTTTTTGAGAGGGATTATGGGAAGTACCATTACAGAAACTGCAAGATGTCAGTGAATAGTAAGATTGTGTCTGGACTGATTGATAGTTCAGGGTCCCTGAGAAGGTCTAGATCAGGCATCTTGGACATCTTCAGATCCTTCTACTCTTATTTCATGGCGAGGAGGGATCTTGATTGTGATAGGATGTCGGCTTTCCTGGCTGATACTGTTCTTGAACCAGGAGTAGACCCCTCTCTTGATGTTTTGACAGAAGAGATCAGGAGTAGAGGAAATCAGCCTGGCAATTGAGGGGCTCCCCCCCCAAAAATCGCCAGGACCAGATGGTTTAACATCTGAGTTTTATAAGACCTTTAAGGACACCTTGGTTCCCCTCTTGACTGAGGTAATAAATAAGTGTCTCTCCTCAGACATTCTGCCAAAGTCAATGAGGAGGTCAGCTTTAGTCCTTCTGTCAAAGGGTAAAGATCCGCCCCACATTCAGAATTGGCTCCCCATAGCGCTGCTCAATGTGGACAGAAAGATTCTGGCAAAGGTGCTGTTTAATCGGTTGGTGAAGTTTACACCCCAACTCCTTTCAGGGGTCCAGCACTGCTCTGTTCCAGGTTGCAGTTCGTTTAGTGCTGTGCTCAGTGTTCGGGAAGCTGTGGAGCAGGGCAGGGCGGGTCACTGGAAGGGGTACTGCTGTCCTTGGATCAGCAAAGCGTTGATCATGTTAACCATGAGTACCTCTGGTCCGTCCTCCTGAGATATGGCCTGCCGGGGAGTTTGTTGATTGGCTTAAGACCTTTTACGAGGGGGAAAAGAGTTTCCCACTTGTGACAATTGGATTGGCCACCCTTTTGAGGTGGGGTCTGGGGTTCGCCAGGGTTGTCCGCTGAGCCCGCTACTGTATGTGTTTGTGATCGATCCTTTCCTTAGGAGGATGGATTGTGGACCGGTTTCGGGGGTTGTGATGGACCGGATGGCTCTTGCGGCCACTCTGAGGGTGGGGACTTATGCTGATGACATAATAATCTTCGTGTCCTCGTGAGGAGAGGCGGAGTGGGTGATGTCAGAGGTAGAACGCTACTCAAAGTCATCTGGGCCCAAGATCAACTGGGATAAGTGTGGGAGTCTCTGGCTGGGAGGAGGAGATCCTGGTTTTGATCCACCGGACACCCTTCCACAGCCCCAGGAGTCGGCAAAAGTGCTCGGCTTTGAATTTGGTCAAGTCGATTACCCCACTCAAAACTGGGACAGCAAGCTTAAGATTGCCGCTCGGAAGGTGGATCAGTGGAAGGATTGGTCTTTGACCCTCAGGGAAAGGGTTAACATTATCAAAACATACCTAATCCCTTTGCTGTTGTATCTGGGCAGTGTGTGCATCTTGTCGGAGCCTTTCTGGACTCGAGTCTACAGTCTGTTCTTCCAGATTTTATGGGGGAATAGGCTGAACCTTGTCAAAAGGGAGGTTACTTACCATTCAAGGAGACTAGGAGGGTTGGGTATGGTCAACCCTGTGGTGTTCCTTGTGAACACCTTTATTAAGATCAACCTGCCAGACCTCTGGAAGGAGAGGGCTCCTCCGTAGGTATTGTCCTGTAGGGGATGGTTTCGGCCTTTCTTCCAGGATTGGGAGACTGGAGGGCAAGCGAGGGACTTGGGCATGCCTCATGGGCATCTCCCAGCCTACGCTGCCCTGGTTCTGAAGGTTCTGCGTCGGTGGGTTCTAGGGATATGGGAAATCAGGACTCAGTAGAGGAAATTCCTTGACAAAAGGGTTTCATTGACCCATTTCCAGAAACCTCTGGCCCTCAGGACTGCCCAAGCCGGGACCTGGAGATTGGGTTGTGACTTTTGAATTCTATCAGGATCCCCTCGAAGTTTTGGGACTTGGCTTGGAGTGTTCCATTTGGGGAAAAACTGTGTGTGAGGGACGATCTGAAGTGTAGGAGCTCTGAGGACCTGGGGTGTCCTCGCGTGGAGTGCGGTGGCCTGCTGGAGAGCATGGACCACTTCCTGCTTCATTGTCCCTTTAACACAGAGGTTTACACCAGGGTGGGGAGCTCCATTGGCTGGCCCAGGCTGGCCGGTCTCTCCCATGCGGAATGGGCCGATGGAGCATTCAGACACCTAGGAGGTCGGAACCGGAGCACGTTATTTCTAGTCAGCTTAGTGGTCAGGTACTACACGTGGCAAGCGCGGTGCTTAGTATCGACGCAGCGGAAAAACCTCACGTGGATGAGGGGTTAGGACTTTCGGTGACCTGGTGAAGGTGCGTCTTGGGAGTCGAGGGGGTGGGGGGGGGGGGGGGGCGGTAGATTAGGGTTGGGGGGGGGCCGAATTGGGTTTGGGGTGTTGTTGGCACAAATTTTCTGTAGGTGGTTTGCTTCATTTTATTGTATATATTCTTGTAGTTTGTATATTATGTGTATTATATATGTGATGGGGATTGGGCTTTAGAGTTAGGTTGGGTGGTGGGAAAAGGGGGGAGGGTCTTGTTGGATATTGGTGTTTATGTGACTTTGAGAACCTTTGGGGACATTTGGGACAGTTTGAAAAAAAAAAAAAAAAGGGACCAAAAATCTCGTGGAAAATTCATGGACTTCCCATTTAAACATTATGCTGGGGGCATGGGATGCGGGGTCAGTTCAGGGCCCAAAAAAAAAAAAAAAAAAATTAGTGGTGTGCTGGTGTTGGGTATCTTTTTTTTTTTTTTGTTATTGGTTTTTTGTGAGGAGAAAAAAGAAATTTTTTTTTTGTGGTGTGCTGTTAGGTTTCTTTTTCTTTAACTTATTTGTTGGTTTGTATGCAACCATGCCAGGGCCATTTGGATGTAATTATGTACAGTATTAAAGTAGTTGTAACTATGTAAATAGTTTGGCTTATGTTGGTGAGTGTTTGTCTGGACCGGTGATAGAAAAGCCATGATGAGTTGCATGTCCTGTGTATGGCTTTAGTATTTTGGCAACGTTTGTTAGTGTGGCAACATGTATTAATCTTCGCCACGTCCGGCGGCGTCACCTTTCCGCCGTTTTTCCCTGCGAAATTTGCGCCTGATGTTATTCGGCACGTGGGCGCCTCAATGTATACTATGTAAAGTTCCGCCGCGCCTCGCCAGTGGTTTGGGGAGCGAGTGGCGGGACTTAGGTTGTCAGGCGGCGGCTGCGTCCTATGATTCCGCCGCCCGAATGTAGTGCGCTCATACATAACATGTAAAGTCCCCGCCGCGCCTCGCCTGTGTGGGGCGCAGTGGCGGGGACAATGTGGCGCAGTGTGACGCCTGCGCCTAATATTCGCCATCCGAGGAGTGCGCTATACATGCGGGGAAAGTTCGCCGCCGCGCCATCGCCAGTGTATGGGGCACAGTGCGGGACTTAGTCGCAGAAGGTAGACTGCGCCGAAGATGTGTTCCGATTCTTGACAGGCTGGAAAACACGAGAAAATCATTAAAGATGTCCGTGCGGAGTAAATGGAAAAAAAAATCGCCTTTATAAGGCGGAAAACATAATCAGAATAGAGCTCAAAACCTCAAATAAAAAAATAATTAAAAAAAATCAACTTTTAAAAATCTAAGAAAACGGCGCAATATCAAGAATAAGGATATTGGAAATTGTCCAGGAAATACAGTAATTCCAAATTCTGAAGAGCTATTCTCATTGGTCGGCAGAAAACCAGCAATCAGAAATAAGAGCAACCAGTGAACCTTAAAGCCTATGGAGAACTATTTTGACAATCAGAATCAAAGGCGGGAAAGTTCAAAATACAGTAAAAATGCAAGATCATAAAAGACTGCTGATTGGCTGAGCTAGTTTGTGGGTTTTGGCAATCTCGCCAAGTCAGATAGGAGCGACAGGGACCCATTATAGCCTATGGAGAAAGGTTTTGAACCAAATCAAAACTCAAAGGCAGGACAGTTCAAAATACAAGTAAAAAATGCTGAAAGAGCTGATTGGTTGAGCTAACGGGGGCCTTGGCTATCCCAGCCAAATCAGAGCGCTAGCTACTTCAACCATTGTAGTCTATGGAGAGAATTGGGCGCAATTAAATCTCGGCTCTCAGCGCCGTGCGGCATGGAGTAATGAATAAAAAAATCATTTTTATTAAGTGTAAAACAATATCAGAAAAGAGCGCTGAACCGGTCTCTAAAAATAAAGCGTTAAATCCCTAACAACGCTTTGTCGCCGAGACCACCGGCGCTTACATAAGGAATTGCAATAGAGAGAATTTGCCGGTAAATACAGTAATTCAAATTGTTTAAGCTCTTCTGATTGGGTCGGGCATAAACCCAGCCAATCAGAATAGGAGCTACAGTGGCCCATTATATCCTAGGGAGTGAGTATGTAGACCAATCAGAATAGATCGACAAGGACCCATTCTATCCTATGGAGAAATATTGACCTATCATATTCAAAGACGGGACAGTTCAAAATACTAGTAAAAAAGGCAGACAAGCCTGATAGGTTAGAAGCATCGTGGGCTGCGTCCATCTAGCCAAATCAGGAGCGCTGAGCTACTTTCTCATAGAGTTCCTATGGGGAAATGAATTTCAGAGCGAGCTCTGTATTGGCAAAAGTTTAAAAGGAGGCGCGGTTTTATTGAACAATGGTAGGGCGAGCGACGCTCCAATGGGTTTTTTTAATGCAATCTGAAATGAAAAACTGTACAAGGCCGAATCAAATGATAATACTGCCCAAGTTGTCCCTGATGTGTATATAAAAATGATAATATGGTGTTAAACGAAAAAAAAAAAAATTTAATTCAAAGTCAAATCATGTTTATTTCATTATTTTCAATTGCAGCCCTACTATTGATCCTTGCTAACAAAATAAATAATAAACATGATTTTATGAATTACAATAATTTTTTCTTTACCCCGCCATAGAGTATTATTCATTTTATATACACATCGGACAACTTCTGTAGTCCTTATCATTTGATTCCGGCCGATGTAGCGTTGTATTTCAGATTGATTAGAAAAACCTAAGGAGCGTCGCTCGCTCTCCCATTGTCCCAAATAACCGCGCCTCTTTTTAACATAATCCAATCACAGAGCGTCGCTCTGAAATTTCTTTTCCCATAGAACACTATGAGAAAGTAGCTCGCACTCCTGATTGGCTAAGCTGATCTGGCCCCCCGCTAATCTAACCAATCAGCTCGATTCTGCCTTTTACTGTATTTTTAACGTGTCCCGCCTTTGAATATGAATGGTTAAGATTTCTTTCTCCAAAGTTTAGAATGGGTTCCCTTTCGCTCCTAACTGAGTTGGTCCAATACTCCTCCACAGGTTAGAATGGTGCCCACTGTCGCTTCTATTCTGGATGGCTGGTTTATAGCGACCGATCAGAAGAGCTTCAACAATTTGAATTACTGTATTTCCCGGCAATTCCCTCTAATTGCGAATTCCTTAAATGTAAGCGCCGGTCTCGACGACAAACGCGTTGTTAGTTGATTTAACTGATGTATTTTTAGAGAAGGTTTCAGCGCTTTAATCAGATAATGATTTACACTTAATAAAAAAGATTTTTTTATTCATACTCATGCCGCACGGCGCTGAGCGCCGAGATTGCATTGCGACGATCTCTCCATAGACTCACAATGGGAGAAGTAGCTCGCTCTCTGATTGGCTGGGATAGCCAACCACGGCGCTGCAGCTCAGCCAATCAGCTCTTTTTCCTGCATTTTTAATGTATTTTGAACTGTCCCGCCTTGATTCTGATTGGTCAATGATTTCTCCAAGGTTTTAATGGTTCACTGTCGCTACCTTTCTGATTGGCCGGTATCTGCGACCAATGAAATACTTTTTTTTATTTTTCCAGAATTTGAATTACTGTATTTCCCGTCAAATTTAGGAATATCCTAATTCCTGATGTTGCGTCGTTTGGTATATTTTTGGAAAGTGATTATTTTTAATGTATTTTTTTATTTTTGAAGTTTGAGCTCTTTTCTGACAATGTTTCTCCGCCTTTATAAAGGCGATTTTTTTCGGAATCATAACTCCATGCCGCACGAGCTGAGCGCCAGATTCTGATACGATCTTCTATTTTCCTCGAATGTTTCCGTTCTTGCTTCGACTTCGGCGCCACCGGAGCATTTAGACCAAAATAAACTAGGTCTGCTGTGTCGGAGCTGCCGAGCGCTGCACTGCGCCACACTTTTGCCGACTCTCGCGATCGTACACCTCGGAGTATATACGAGTGCGCCCGAGATCCCCCACCGGAACGCCCACATCACGGCCCTTACAACCGCGCCCACTGCCCGCCCCTTGCATGCGGGGCGCAGCTGAAAGTTGCGAACGCGCGCCTAAACACCGCATCCCCTGTTCCGAAGAGCGGATTCTGGCTGGAAGGAGAGCGCAGGATAACGCCAAAAAAACAGGCGTAAAGCCCGATCAAACATTCACCCATTTGATTTAATTATTGGTCATGGCTAAAATTTTAATACAAAGAATTACAGATGTACTTAGGTTATCAGTAACAAAATAAGAAATGGTAAGTGACTCAGTAACAGCACTAGCAGAAAAGTGAGTGCAGCTCTGGAGTAAAATTTTAATACAGGATGTAACTCAGGATCAGTACAGGATAAGTAATGTAAGTACAATCAGTGACTGCAACCAGCAGAATAGATGAGTGGCATCACTTGAGTATAAAAACAGGAATTAACACAGGAACAGTACAGGTAAGTAATGTAATCGTACACAGTGACATGCACCAGCAATAGTGAGTGCAGCTCTGGCGTATTATACAGGATGTAACTCAGGATCAGTACAGGATAAGTAATGTAATGTATGTACACAGATTAGGGTGACATGTATAAATGGGGCTGAGCCAGTTTTCTGGTGTACTTTGAGCCAAAACGAATGTATGAACAGGGGCACTCCAAATTTTGTTACTCACCAAAGACACTTTGTAATGCGCCAAAGATTTGGAGCGTTCTGGGGGTGTCGCATCACATTCATAGAATTAGACACATTAATGATTCTTTGACACCAGACTTTGGGGCAGAACAGTTAGAACAGCCAGACAAGGGTAAAGGTGGTGCCTGAGCCAGACTTTGTGGTAATGGACTTCTACACTGCCTTGTATTATGACCTGCAGAAGAACAGCCAGACCAGGTAAAGGTGTTGCCTGAGCCAGACTCGTGTATTGCTCTACACTGCCCTCGTATGAATAACCTGCAGAAGAACAGCCAGACCAGGGTAAAGGGGGGGGGGGTGCCTGAGCCAGACTTGTGGTATTGTCTCTACCTGCCCTGTATGATGACCCCGCAGAAGAAAACCAGCCAGCGTAAAAAAGGGGTGCCTGAGCCAACTTGTGGGGATTGTCTAAACTGCCCTGTATGTATGACCTGCAGAAAACAGCCAGACCAGGGGAAAGTGGGGGCCTGCGCCAACTTGTGGTATTTGTCTCTACACTGCACCCTTATGTATGACCGGGGAAAAAAACGACCCGGGTAAAGGTGGTGCCTGAGCCAGCTTTTGGTATTGTCTCCCACACGCCCGTATTTTGACCGCAAAAACAGACCAGGGTAAAGGAGGTGCTGAGCCCGACCCTTTGGTATTGGCTCTAAATGCCCGTATGTTCCTGCAGAAAACAGCCGACCAGGGTAAAGGGTTCCCTGGCCAGACTTTGTGGTATTTACTTACACGCCCCCGTAGTATGACCCAGAAGAACAGCCAGACCCGGGGAAAGTGGTGCCTGAGGGCCCGACTTTGGTATTGGCTCTCCTGTCCTGTATGTATGACCTTTAAAGAACAGGGAGACCAGGGTAAAAATGGTCCTGACCAGACTTTTGGATTGGCTCTACACTGCCCCCTGTTTGTATGAAACCCCAGAAGAACAACCAGGGGAAAAGGAGGTGCCTGAGCCCCGACTTGTGGTATTGGCTCTACATGCCCCCGTATGTAAAAACCCGCAGAAAACAGCCAGAAACCCGGGGAAAGGGGGTGCCTGAGCCAACTTGTGGGTTTGGGTCTAACTGCCCTGTATGTATGACCTGCAAAGAACAGCCAGACCCGGGTAAAGGGGGTGCCTGCGCCAACTTTGTAGTTTTTGGCTCTACACTGCGCCTGTATGTATGACCTGCAGAAGAACAGTATCATACATTCTGCCACATTCTACACTATCTGACAGCGCCAATGTTCATACATGTCGCCCTTAGTAAGGAAAGAGCAGACTAATAAAATACTTTCTCCCAATGAGCATATTACATCTATTAAATCTATACCTATATATATATACTTGTATCCACACTGTAAGTTCGTCTATATTATACATTGATCAATATTAGTCTTTCACCAGCAAATGGTGTTATTAAATAAGGGCCCCATATCTGTCATGCTCCTGAGCCCCAACTGCAGAAAAGTAGATGCTTCTTAGGCCTGTGAACTCCTCTCCATTGTCTTTCAGTCATTTGGCTTTAATTATTAGGGTATGTTCACACGGACAAATTTCAGCATTTCGCCACTTATTTGCGCTCTAATACGAGCGAGATGTGCGCCGAAATTATGGTAATCCACAAATCTCACAGAAACCTATGGTTTACGCCTCCTCTCCTCGGGCGTACAATATGATCATATTGTACACGCGGGGAGATAAATTACGCAATCCGCTTACGCGCCAC
This sequence comes from Phyllomedusa bahiana, assembly GCA_025379985.1. Classification (NCBI taxonomy): domain Eukaryota; kingdom Metazoa; phylum Chordata; class Amphibia; order Anura; family Hylidae; genus Phyllomedusa; species Phyllomedusa bahiana. The sequence continues at coordinate 15,377 of JAODAL010038674.1, forward strand.
GAGTAATGGCCAAACCCCCCCCCCCCCCAGCATCGCGGGACTGCGCACCGATCAGCGCGACTCCCAAACACCCCCCGTAATTGCGGGTTGTACTGTACGCCCCGCAATTACGCCATGTGAACATACCCTTATATTCACAATCTTCTTCACCAGGAGTCATAGCAGTTCATAGGAAACTACTGATTTGAGAAAAAAAGGTAATAAAATCTGTCCAGCCTTTAATGATTTATGAATTCAGAAGAGAACAAAACCCTTCCTAATACATAAAGCAGGAAGGAAGTTTGTAGCCCAATATACTTCCAAAGTAGTGTTATTTTTATTTTAGATGCATTGGAGCAATTAAACAAGTTGGGCACAGCCATTAAATCCGTACATTTTTGCAGCACCGGGCGGCCACTAGGGAGAGCAAACTGAAAACAGATTTATACAACTCAGGAACAATTCAATATTGGTTTCCACGCCAGTGCTGCAGCACTACAAAGTCTGTTTGTTTTATCTCTATTCATCTGGCCACCGATATCCCCCCCAGATAAAGTCTTGCAGTTTATGTTCCTTTTATATTAATGAGTATTTGGGATTCAACCACTAATTGCCATTATCTGTAGAACTCTCTGTGTTTCTGTTACATGTGTGATTACTAATCAGTAACATTGTTCTGAGTGTGTCCCATTAATGATACGGGAAATTAGATTAATGCAGCACGGAAGAAGGTGTTACGATTATTGGAGGTCTAATTATATTAATGTGACTGTAAACAGCCCCTCTGTATTTCCACCCAATTATTCTAACTATGAAATTTTATTTTATTAGCACACAAGCTGGCACAAGTAGGTTTGCTGATTGTAATTTCCGCTCTGTGGCGCATTTATATCTCCATTTATGTTTATTAGTTGATATAAATAAGATAAAAAAATAACTGTAGTGTTATATCATCTCTGCATCTGTACAAATGAATAAACATGGACTGAGGGTGGAGCAGAAAGGGAGAGGTGTAAATATATTGTTTCTATATAAAATTGCAGAATAATTGTAATTATTTACACCTCACCTGCTTAATGACCAACTAACCATGAGCTCTGGGGGTAGTCACATGAATGAAAGGGCCCTTACAGACATAGCTGGTATGAACACTTATACAGTAAAGAAATCTCAAATAGAGTTTGTTAAATATATATATATATTTAAAAATATCCCTGAATATATCCTATATTCAGGGATAATGTCTTTGAACAGGGAGGAGCTCTTTTTTACTGATATACAAAAATTGATTTACAATGATATCTTCCACTGTAGGCAAGAAAAGTTCAGCTATAATGCAGCCCTATATGTGCAATATATGTGTATAAATACTATAATACTGCCCCTCATGTACAAGAATATAACTACTCATATACCAACTCATTTACTATATCTTATGTACAAGGATATTACTATAATACAGCCCCTATGTAGAAGAATATAACCACTATAATACTGCTCCCTATGTAGAAGAATATCACTACTATAATAGTGTCCTGTGTAAAGAATATGACTACTAAAAAATACTGCCCCATGGACAAGAATATAAACTACTATAATACTGCCCCTTTTGGACAAGAAATAAAACTATAATACTGCTTCTATGTACAAGAATATAACTACAATAATACTGCCTCCATGTACAAGAATATAACTACTATTATACTGCCCCCTATGTACAAGAATATAACTACTATAATACTGCCCCCTATGTACAAGAATATAACTACTATAATACTACCCCCTATGTACAAGAATATAACTACTATAATACTGCCCCTATGTACAATATAACTTCTGTAATACTGCCCCCTATGTACAATATAACTTCTGTAATACTGCCCCCTATGTACAATATAACTTCTGTAATACTGCCCCCTGTGTACAAGAATATAACTACTATAAAACTGTTCCCTATGTACATGAATCTAACTACTATAATACTGCCTTCAGTGACTTATTCAACACTTTTAATTCTAAATTCTTTAATTGTCAGCTGAAAATAAAACTCCCATTGGCTAAGATGCTTTTGCATTTACACAAATTGTATTGATCTTTATACCAAGATTATTTATAATATTAGTAATTGTCATCATCAGACCTATAAGGCCCCGTTCACACGGCTTATTTGCCGACGGATTGGCGCCGTATTCCGCGCCGGATTTGCGCTTCAATACGGCGCCAATCCGTCGGAGTCATTACGGTAATCCACTGCTCTCACAGTGGATTCCGTCACTCCTCCCCGCTCGGCAAATCTGCCACGGGGGGAGAAAGTGACATGCACATTATTTACGGCGCGGACGCGCCGTAAACAATGCATTGTCTATGGGGCCGGGAGCGGCGCCCCCGCCGCGCTCCGGCCCCGCCCCCGTCCCGCCCCGTATTCACGGCGGATTTTTGCGCTCAATAAGGCGCACAAATCCGCCGTGAATAAGCCGTGTGAACACGGCCTAAGAGAAACTGGACTTTTTGTTAGATTTTGTGGGCACTATAATGAGCTTTTTGCCTCTTCCTGACACCTGTGACACACTGACATTAGGGTTGCGGCTGTTCTCTTTCCATAAAGTACAGGGCGCTCCCATCTGTATTTGTTAACTTTGCTTTATGAGTGACAACTCATATGGTATAGGCCTAATAACCAGAAATCCCATCTCCCAGCATCACGGTCACTGTCAGCCGGTCCTATATCCCAATTATAATGATGTAAGGAGGAAAGAGCACATCACTACAGCTTCAAGAGGGAATAGAATGAAATAAGAGCTCTCCACCATCCCTGTGTTATGTACAGAACATTCTCCCATCGAAAAGCCTTATTAAATACGTGTTTCAGGTTATCCTCTCGTAATAACTGTAGGGAGCCTCATATCCCCATATTAAACAGCATGGACAGTTTGCAAGCAGTTTATTTATTGATGGAGTAAAGCAGCTGTGCAAAAGATCTTGACTAAAAATCCCAGCTCCTATTCACACCTATGTTCATCCATCGCTACAGACTACAACCATACCTTATATAGCCTAATCCTGTAGTGGCGTCTTGAACTCTCATCTTAACAAGAAAAAAAGAGGGTACTGCATCAGCAAGTGAACACCACAAATAATAATAATAATCTTTATTTATATAGCGCCAACATATTCCGCAGCACTTTACAATTTGTAGGGTGTAGGTACAGACAAAAAGACAAAGGTTACACAGTGAAAGCTACTTACAGATGAGACACAAGGTGCTCGCAAGAGCTTACAATCTATTAGGGTGTATGGGCGAGATGAAGGGTAAAAAGTGCTAGGTTTACAATGGTCCAGCCATGTGACATAAATATGGGGTGGTTTATATAGAATTTGGATGAATCTGCCACCCAGACAGTACATCTATATACAGATAAGTGCTGAATTGTAGAGAGTAACAGAAATGTGTGCATTAGAGAGTGGTGAGAGGGGGGTTAGCAATTAAGGATTCTGGTAGGCCAGACTGAGAAAATTTATTTTAAGGGCCCTCTTAAAACTATGAGGGTTGTGAGTTTGCCTGATAGCTCATGGTTGCATGTTCCAGAGAACTGGTGCCGCACGTGAAAAATCTTGGAGACGTGCATGGGAGGTTCAGATGACTGAGGAATGTAGTCATCCGCCAAGCGAGGTGGTAGACAGAGATGAGGGAGGAGATGTAGGGGGGTGCATCGCTGTGGAGAGCTATATGGGTGAGTGTGATGAGTTTATGTTGTATCCTGTACTGAATGGGCAAACAGTGCAATGACTGACACAGGGTAGAGGCATCAGCATAGCGGCTGAAAAGAAAGACAAGCCTGGCTTCTGCATTCAGGACAGATTGTAGAGGGGAGAGTTTGCAGAGAGGGAGACCAACAAGTAGGGAGTTACAGTAGTCAAGACGAGAAAGAATAAGAGCAAACAACATTAAATTACAAAAGAAAGCTTTGTTCTAATCCATGTGTAAAACAAAAAGCTCAATAAAAACATTTAAAAAGGGAATGAATATATCCCAGCAACAACAGTCAAGTACTCAACTATGGATATATAGATGGAGTATAACTGGCTCACAAAAAGTATTGTTCCCAATGACATTAAAGGGGTTGTCTCACTACAAAGATCAGCTTTCAAGATGTAGGGAACACTAAACGAAGACGTTTTCCAAATATATTGCTTTGTTCATCTTTTTTTGTTAAGAAACTACAAGTGATTTTATCACCTTCTGAGGGCTTTCTAGTTTCCCAAGTGACCGACCTGTGTACTCCTTCTCCCCTGCTGTTTGTTCTATCTGATGGCAGGGAGTGATGTCATCACACAGGTGTGGCCAGCAGTGAGAGGTTGTGTGTTATCTGATCTTTCAGACAAAAGACAGTAATTACTCTACTGTTTACATTAGCTCAGAAGCTTCTCTGGATGTCAGAGAAGGTAATTTATTTAATCTAGACTAATAAACAGAGAAGTCTGAATACATGGAGCTCATATCCTAATTACAGACAGCTTGACCAGGAAGGGACAGAGCAAAGCAGCATTATTTCATTCATGCATCCTATGAAACTTTGAGATGAGACAATCCCTTCAAGTATAATTCAATGATAATAGTATCCAGTTAGAATGATTAGACAACTTAATAATATAAATGTCTTCATAGCTTTTAATGGGATTGAGCAATTCAATAAAAATGTTATTTAATGGAGTAAGGTGAGGAGAGAATAGAATAGAATAAATGTAGTTACTTACCTCCTGGCCCCGTGCCACTGCTGCTGCCGATCCAGGGTGCCCTAGGGATCTGCTCCTCTAGAATTTTGGATTCTCCTCTATAAACATATGAGAGGCTCACACTCCATTTAAATACAATTTCATTAAACTGGACGACCCTGGGGGCCTATTCTTGCTGTGTGTTTTTGAAAAATAATTGACTTCCCCACGAAATAACAATTTTTCCTTAGATTTCTGTGTTGCGAGGTTCTTTTGTTATTCCTTCTAGAAATTCTTTATCAATCTGTCAGATGGGTGTTACTGGTTGCACAGTCTGGCATTATCCAATCAGTGCTGACAGTCAGTGAGTGCAGGGACACACCCCTTGAGAACTGTAATGGTAACACCCATCTGACATGTTCAGTGATTCATTTCTAGAAGGAATAACAGAGGAAATGCACAACACTGAGTTATAACAGAAGAGGCTCCAGGATTGTTATTTCACAGGGAACACAAGGATTTACCAAAACAGATATGCCAGGAGATGTCACAGGGGCTCTTTTGGATGAGGGTCCTATTTAAAGGGACACTAACATGTTAAATATGCATATTTAGAATTGTCCTCTATAGATAAGTTTACAAGACTCTGTGCAAGCTAATGAAACAATCAGCATTGCCAAAATCTTGCAAACAAACAGAGAGCACTCTCCTCCTAGTCTCCTCCGTCTTCAGCTGGAGAGTAATTGATATCATCAGCTCTGTGCACCAGCATGACATCACCGCTGAAACTGATTGACTTTAATGGAATCTGCAAGCTGTGCTATGCTGGGGTCCTGAAACACAGACTTAGTGCTGGAGAGAACGGCACGTACAGGATTTCATTGTTTTACTTTGTGATCTTCCTCCCATTTCATAAAAATGCAGTAAAAACCTTAAGCAATGCAACTTGTTAACAGCCTTAGAGGGGTCTTAAGATCTCACACAATGAAGGCATGTTGATAGAATATGCCATTGATTTGTGATAGGTGCAGGTCCCAAATTTGGGGGACACACCTGCTTCAGGAAGGGCTCCCAAAAGTCTCCATTTAAAATGGAGAGTAGGTTGTGCTTGCGCCAAACCCTCTAATCTGTTCTACAGGAGTTCTGAGTACAGATGAGCACCGTGTTTGGCTGTGCTTAAAATTCTAGTAGAGCAGAATGGAGAGTCATAGACCAAAGCAACCGGCTCTCTGTTCTGAGCCGTCATTTTCGGGGGCCTGTTCCCAAGATAAGTGCGGGTCCCAGAGCTATGACCTGCACCTATCAGACTTTGATGGCATATCTCATCGATATGCCATTAAAATCTGTGGTAGGAACACCCTTTGAAGTTTTGAGGAGGGGTGGGTGCTGACTAGGTAGATATAATCAGGGTTAGCACATACGGGCCCCATCGTGGCCATTGACCCATTAGTCAGCGCATTCTTCAAGATGACTTTAGCCTCAAGCTATTTGCATGTTAATGGCCACATGTTTAGGCTGCATTCAATCATTTAGCTTTTTAGTTGCAGGTTTTGAATCCAAAGCTAAGAATAGATCAGAATTGGAGGACACATATTAAAGGGGTTGTCTCACTACAAAGATAAGTTTTCAACATATAGGAAACACTAAATGAAGACATTTTCCAAATAGATTGCTTTGTTCATTTTTTTTTGTTGAGGAGCTACAAATGATTTTATCCTATATAGTGACTTGGTAGTAATACTATGTTATAGCCGCATGAAGCAAGATCTGCTACACGGAGACTCCAATCTCCCTTCAATAGACAAACAATGGAGGTAGCAGATTATATTCCAAATAGTACCAAAAATTTATTAAAAGTCTGAATATAACGAAACTCCAAACTATAAAAATTTGTTTTTGGGGTTTTATTGTGGCTCCGTCCATGAAGGCGGCATTGTGAAATTCATTCAAAAAAGTATATTCCCCAAAAGGCATAGCTTGGGCTTCTCCTTGGAGTAAACTAATAGCAGGCGGGGTAGACGAAGCAACAGTTTCGGGAGAAAAAACCTCCCCCCTTTCTCCTTTTGGTACTATTTGAAATATAATCTGCTACCTCCACTGTTTGACAAATGATTTTTCCCCCTTTGGGGCCTCGTTTCTCTGTTACCGACCTTTTGTTGTTCTCCCATGCAGTTTTCTTACTGATAGCAGAGAGTGAGTCATCCACAGGTTGGGCCAGCAGCCCGGAGCCTTGGTGTTATTGATCTTTCAGACTAAAGACACAATTACTATCTTTACTTTAGCTTAAAGTTTCTGGCCCTGGTAGCAGGAGTTGTTTATTAATCTAGATAATTAGCAGAAGTTGAAAAGGGCTTATGCTAATTACAGCGTTGACCAGGAAGGACAGGATGCTGAGTGATACTTTTAAAATGGGGGACAACCCTTTTTAAGGATGGACTGAGACTTCTATTTTAAATCCATACTTGGTTTTGGCTTCAAAAACTGCCCCTAAAAAGCTGAATGTTTGAAATGTATTCACTGGTTTAAAAATGCCCTTTTAAAGCATTGTTTGCTTGATATTAATGGAAGAAAATGACAGCTGCTGCGTAAATCTTTTTATGTCTACAGGAGTAAAGGCTGGACAGCGACCAAAAGTGTGTCCTTCTGGCCTCCATTTGGCCGAATATGTTGTATGTATAAAAAAAACTACGGAATTATGTCCTGCCATGCAATTGCATCCAGTAAAATATATATTGTGGAAAAAGTGATTTAGTGGTGCATGGTGCGCCACTAGGGGGGTATGTTGAGGACCGGGAAGATACATGCCACTGGGGCTTGGTCTCGGTGGGGAAACCCGGGAATCACATTGGGTTTTATGACCCTTGTACGTGTATGGAAATGTCCAGCCATTGGGGGCTGGCCCCCCCGGAAGCGCAGTGGATGGGGGGTGTTCCCACGTTCCAGGCCCCCTTGTTCCAGACCGGTATTGGGTCGGTCTCTGGTGACCTTTCAAGGGTCCCACTCCAGGGATCGGGGGGTGATTTAAAACCCGGAAGTGGGAGCAGAAGAGCTAAAGGGGGGCTGGCCCCCCGGGCTTGAAGGAAAACTGTACAGTTCTGTGACTGATGGGTGGTTCGGATGTTAGGTCCAGATCCCTGAAAAAGGGGGGGACTGAGTGTTAGTCAGTGGCCGAAGGCCCAGGTTTTGTTTTTCTTTTTGTTGTGTTTGTATGCTGTGCCTCAATAAAATGGTTGGCCGGTTAAAGAGAATCAAGTGTTTGAAGTTGGTGTGCCAATTCGATACCCAAAAAAAAGGTCCGGGTGGGATTCAAAATGTGAGAGGACATACAATTGTATTATGTTAAAATTTAATGTTTTACAATGGAACCCTATGGTCAATATATGCCGCTACCTTGCATCTGTCAGAGGCATCCATTTAGTGTATATGTCCTTTTGTGTTTGTTAAATAGGGGTCAAAAACATGATGTGAACCTATCCTAAGGCATTCATTGGGAGAAATGGGGCACATATATTGAGCTAGATTTAGGGTATGTTCATACGGGTTGGATCTACACCTGTTCCCCACAGCAGATTTGCATCATAAAATGTGAAAATCTGCCCCGTATGAACATACCCTTAAAGTTCAGCTGTCTCTGTTAGGCTATGTTCACATGGCAATTATTGGGACATATCTCGAGCTGTAATTCGCACTGTACTGCACTAAATACGGGGCGAGATACGTCCCAGTCATTATGGTAATCCGCAGTTCTCATAGAGAACTATGGATTACGTATCCTCTCCCCGCTTGGCGAATACGCCGAGCGGGGAGAAAGTCAATTATTCACGGCGTATACGCGTCGCTAGTAATGAATGTCTATGGGGCCGGCGAGCTGCTGCCCCCCTGCCCCGTCCCCGAGCACACGGCGTAATTGCTGGCGAAATACGTCCCCACAATTACACCGTGTGAACATAGCCTTATGGCTCCACATGACTCATTATCCAGCTTTCCTGAACTCTGACAGGAAAATAGCTAGACTACAGTATATGTAACTGCAAAAGTAGCCAGATGTGTATATTGCAGCTTCATAGGCACTCATGCAGCTTTTCCAGGCTCCTGAACAGCAAATCTGCTACAATATGAAAGCTGAGAATGTATCAATACATAACTACACAGATCTGGCATTCTGAAATCTGGGAAAGCTGAGTAACAGACTCTGCAGGACTTTGATGGATGACACATTCTTTATATAAAATGCAGTGCGACATGTTAACGCCAAATTTCACACATGTTGCCCTGTGTGTATATATCACATACTAGCAGGGCAACATAGTCTGTAGTCACTATTGCAGCTCCAAAGTGTTGCCATTTATGGATCTGAGAAACCTGGGTCACTGGTCGTTCTAAGTAAATAGGGATGGGGGGGTTTTCTCTACTAAGCTAGGCACATTTAGTATGTAGCAGTCTTGGACAACAGGGCAACTAACAGGGGAGGGGCATAGTAGCCTATAGCATCAAGGCAACAGCAAATATATTATTATAACAGTTTGGTCTTCAGAGTACTTGACTAGTGATCGCTTTTCAAATCTCCTAGGAAGAAAATCTGCCTAATTATACAGCAATATGGAGAACGGGGGATTATCTGGGGATACTGTAAAAAGTATGCCGACTGATACCATGTTGGGGCCATAAATTTCTTTAGATCATACATAATCCTAAATGGACTATGTTTGCCCAATTTATTGAATGTATACCATTTCGGCATCAAATATAGGGTTTATTTTAGAAGCACACACAACAGCAAAACCATCAGACAGTCTTATGTCGTAGGCGTACGTCAGCCATGTATCATGCTGCACAAAACATAAGTTATACTTCAAGCATCAAAAAGGCACACCGGTTATACTCCACCGCGTGACAGGTGAAGTCTCTGTGTAGCAGACCTCCTCGGTCTAGTTCAGTGGTCTGTAGCAGGCTCCTTCTGCTTCAGCCCCTCCTGGAGAAATGAATCTGACAGCAATCAGCCCCAGGTTGACTCTCTCCCCTGGTCTCTTCCTGCACAGGCTTTAAAGGCCTTGGGGTTTTTACCGGTAAAGCCCGGACCGGATGGGTGAACGGCCTCCCACCCACGCTACAGCCGTTCAGAAAAAGCAGCCCAATAAAGCTGCGCAGCCGCTATGCTAAAATACACAAACATACGTAACCTATGGTTACTTATCTATACTGCTGACTTTCCCCACCAAGGTCCGGTTCCTTGGTGGCCCCAACTAGTGCATTTTTCTCTTGCTGCCTTTTGCTGTTGTGGAAAGGGACTGGGCTGTTCACTGGATCGGCCTCTCTGACATCCCTGGAAACTTCCTACTATTTGCAGCATAATATAGGGACAACCTTCCATCCACTATCTTTCCTGCTTGTTGCTTACAGTATCCAAATAAAGTATCAACTCCGGCGATGTTCGGATGTAGTTTTCACTCCTCAAAAATCGATCCAAAACGTCGTGTGAACAAGCCCTAAGACGTTGAATAATAAAGTAAAAATCTTTTTTAAAAACTGTGTGTGCCATTTTGTACATTTACGTATTAGGCACATATACATTCCTTAAAATTACTTTTCCCTGACATAGGTGCTTATGCCTTTGGAAGAATTCAATGTGCAATCCTTGGGATGAATCTGAGGCGATACATCAGATTTCTGCTGACAAATTTATCTTTGAAGAGGTGATTTTTGCCTCCAATTTGAACACGGGTTACCCCTATATCAATGAGGCTAACCCACGTCATGCTTGTCAAAGCAGGTGGATTAGAGGAGGATCTGCTTCAAGGAATGGACATGTCTATTCTTTTTTTTCCGCACCACAGATTTTAAATTTGTAGTCTGGAAAATCTATGGATCAATGTCGTTCCGTCAGCATGAATGATTGGATATAGAAACAGTAGCTTTCTTACTCCACATTTAAAAAGGATAAAAAATATACAGTGGTTCTAAAACTACATCATCTTAAGGAAAAAATTACTTACACACTTACATGTGTCAGATCAACAGAGGTCAATAGTCGTAGGAAATCTGTGCTGGGTATAAAGCTATAGTTCACAGTAAACTACAGAGTGGACTGCCCATTGAAATGAATGGGAGTCGGTCTGCACAAGGATTTTAACATAATTGCACAATAAAATTCATTGTGTGAACCTACCCTAAGGGTGCGTCCACACGGCAGTGACAAAATACCGGTCGGAATCTGTATTAAAGGGGTTGTCTCCCTACAAGGATTGCTTTTCATGTTAGATATCTTTAAAAAAACAAGCATTTTTGCAATTTTTGGGTTCTTAACAGTGTTCTCTTTCCTAATTCACCTCTTGTATGGGCTGCATCAGCTCCCAGGTCACTTAGTACAAAAATGTTAAATCTCCCTGATGGGCTACCAGCGATGGTCATTCTACAGAATGGTGCCTCAGCAACCTAAATTTTCAAAAATGAAACTGAAAAATAGGACTGAGATGAGATGAAACGATGTAGTGAGACAACCCCTTTAAGAATCCGGCCGGGATTTTGTCTTCTTTTGCATGACTTTGGAGGACGGTTCTATCTGGTTTGGGGATTGACCCCCCCACCAGCCATTGAAATGAAACATCTCCCCAAAGACCGGGTGGAGTTTGTGCATGTTCAAAGTTTTTTGGGAACGCGGCGGTGTAAAAAACCACCCCAGCAGAAAACCCGTTCAGTGTTTACTGCTGCAGGTTTTTTCTTTTAAAAGTCTATTGGAAGGTTGACAGTTGTTTTCAATCCGAAAAGCGTCTAAAAATCCGACCAGATACCTTCCAGTGGCGGGACCCAAGGGGTTGTCCCCCAGAGGGGGCCCCATTTTTCAGAAGGTTTTTGGGTTTTGAAAACTGTCTGCCCCAAACCCGGGGACAACTTTTGTTTTGGGCCTCTATGAAAAAACCCCACGGCCCCCCCTGTAGGGTTTTCCACCGGGGGGTTTTTAGACTGCCGGGCCGGAAAAAATAGAACATGTTCATTCTTCGGGTTTTTGGGCGAATTGAACATGTTTGGGAAGGGGGGGGCTTTCTCCGTAAACCTTAGGAAAAAGCTTCCTGCGGGGGCCGTGGCACGGCACAAAACAGGACAAATACGGGGGATTTCCCACCCCGGTTTTGCACTGCGCCGTGTGAACGGCCCTAAAGGGTAAAAAAAAAAAGGGGAAGCAGCACCCGGTTTTCCAATATAAAGTGCAATCCCAAACCCGTCCACGGGCTATAGCAATCAAAAAATTACCAGACACACCCACTTCAAGCGGTCTTTTTTTTTCCGATCGTGCAACGTTTCAGCTCTTACCGAGCCTTCTAAGCTTGAAAAGGGTCGGAAAATTGAAACGTTTCCGATGGGGGAAAATAAAAAACGTTTTGAAGTTTGGGGGGACTGTCTGGATATACTTTTCGGCCCCTAAAGGGGTCAATGTAACCACCTTGTTGCTGCCGTTGTAGCCGCAACAGAGCGGTATATTTGCTCTAGCTCTGATCAGCTTTTCCCCAGTTTCATGCCGGTTCTAAAAGGGGTATTGTTTTTCCTTTTAAACAAAAATTTTTACGGGAGCAGCACACGCTTCTTTATCTGAACATTTCCCAGAAAATTGCCAGTAAAATGTACAAGGGCTGAGCCTGGGTTAAATGATGCACAGCAGTGAATCAGAATTAAAAGGTGCAGCATAATGTATTCCCTCCATTACCCTACAAACCCGAGACTTTGCTAAAGCTGCGCCGTGGGCTGGGCCCAGGAAGCGTTGCCCAGCCCGGCGTTGTGAGCCATCTTCGCCGACTTGCTTGCCCCATCACCTCTCCATTGGCATTCTGCCATTTCACAATAAACATGATAAATATTTAATGTTCAGCTTTACCGGCGTGCACCGCCTGTTAACCGACAAAACAGTTTATGCAAGGTCAGTAGAGTGATGCGGAGCGCGTGGGACACCTAGCCAGATGATGCTTCCCTTGCTCGCAGATTTGCAGTGACATGTTAGCGCAAGATAGAAGAGCCTCTTCCAGGGAAGCTTATCTCCTACCATTTATAATAAAGCATCTCACTGGCAAATCGCGCTGCCTGCTTCCGTATAGACCTTTGAATATAAATGTCATCAATGTAACAGCCCTGATTGTTCTCATTGGGCATAAAAAAGAGAAAAACTCGTCTGCCCACCCCTCCACTCTCCTATCGCGGATAGCGGAACAGAGAGTGTAAACACCCCAAACTCTGCGTATGTCACAAATGTTACACGCCACCTACCAAATCGGTGCAATTTAACTCGCATGTCTCTGTGTTCTTTGGCAGCCTCGTTTGGGGATATACAATTTTTTCCTCTTAAAGTGTTCACATTTATTAAAAAGTCAAGGCGGCCGTTCCTGAGGCTTATCTAATGTTTACCTGGCTATGCCCATTGTGAAGTTGACCACATCTGGTGGTAGTGAGAACCTCACAAAGTTAAGTTACTGCATGACAACATTTCCATGACAACAAAAAATAAAAAGTTCAGGAAAGTGCCCATGAAAATTTAATGAAGCTTAAAAAGGATCTGCGGCCATTCCTGACATGTCGGTTTTAGAAAGTACGAGTACAGGCAGTCCCCGGGTTACGAATGGGATCTGGACTGTAGATTTGTTCTTAAAGGGAATGTTTCATCAAAAAAATGAGTCTTTGCTTAAGTCCCATTTTTATGTTAAACAAATTTTTTAGGAATTTTTGGTTGTTTTTTTTCAATTTTTCATATCACTTTCAATATTTTTTAATAATTCTTAAGTCTTGCAGTTTTTTCCCCTTGGCCACTAGGCTTTGTTTGCACTGCCTTAACAGCAGTCAGAGAGATGCTTTAGCCATAGCTACATGTTGAAAGGAGGAACACCCTTTTACCCTACTGACCTATCACTCCCATTCACTTCTATAGGAAAGTCATTTCTCAGTCCATGTTTCTGGTGACCTGGGAAGTAAGTCACAGTGCATGGAGATGAAAGGTGTGCTGTGCCTACATCTCTCCCTTGTGACCTGTGGACATCCTGTGTTATCTAATCACACTGGTGTCTCCTTTCAGTTTGACCCTCTTTGTGCTGATCAATGAGTGCAGACAACTGAAAACTTTCTGTACAGCACCAGGAAGGTCAGAAAATTATTAGGCCTCCTTCAACTGTGCAAAACTGCAGTTGACTTACGAATTAGATAAAAATGATTTGAAACTGATTTGGAAAATAAAAAAAAATATAACCAAAAATTCTTAAAAAATGTGTTTGAACATAAAAATGTAGTTAAACACTAAGTCTTTTTTGATGACCATTCCCTTTAATTGAATCTGCATGTAATTTCGGAACAGGTTAGTAAGTAAATGTAACCCAGCACAAAAATTTTTTTTTTAAGTTTGGATAGTGCAGGGAAGGGTTTTTACTTTGTTTTGCTTCGTCCCCCTGTTAAGAAGATTTCACCTCATTTTCACCCAGGTGCTCTGTGGCATGCTAAAACTTGTCATTCCACACTATATCGCTGGGAACAGAAACTACAAGTGCCAGCATGCCCCATAATCTCCATTTGTAACTGGGGGACAGATGGGGTTTGCGATAAAGTCGGGGCTGCCTGTTTTTCTATAAATAACATTCGGAGCTCTTTCCTGGAGCTCTACATTGTGTGGTTCCTCCTAGAAATTCATTATATGTCAGATGGGTGTTAACAATTGGGGGGTGTCCCTGCACCGTCTGACATTAACCAATCAGTGCTGACAGTCAGTGTGTGCACACCCCTCTAAAAACTGAAATGGTAACACCCAGTTGTCTGACTAACACATTTCTAGGAGAAATAACAGAGGAACCTCACAACACATAGTTATAAGAGAAGAGGCTGCAAAATTGTTATTTCACAGGGAAAAAAAAATTTATAAAAAAAAACCCCCACCCGGTTTTTACGGGGTTCCACTTTAATTTAATATTTCCCCTTTTTTAAACTTTGTTTTGATTGAACACAAAGGGGAAAAAAGAAGCAAGGCCTCTTCAAGACATTGTCGATCTCGTTTTTAGTGTATAAATGCCCTGAATTATGAAAAGGGTTTTTGTGCGATTAAAAATTTGTGTCTAAATTCGACCGCCTCCCTTTTTTCCATACAAACTTTGCACTTAACATGAAAAAAAAAGGGCAATAAAAAACTGTAAATAAAAAGGAAAGTCTTAGAACAAATTCATGAATAAAACTATGGGACTGATCCCGCTGGCGGACCCAGGTCCCAGCAATACCTTGCTGTGCGGGGCCTTACTTAATTAAAGAATAAAAGGGAAAGCACAAAAATACATTTCAAATTTAATGTAAAAAAATTAAAAATTGTAAATTCTAAAAAACACTCATGGGTTATTTAAATGAAAAAAAAAATTTTTAGATCTATTAATTTTAATACATTTTATAGGGATATTTTATTTTTGGGAATTATATATTTTTTTTAAAACTTTTTTTTAATACATTTTAAATAATTTAATTCATATAGTTTGATAAAAACAGAAAAATACTTTTTATTTTTTGGTATGCGTAAGTTGAGAAAAAAGGGGACATTTTTTTGCCCTAGCAGTAAAATCTAGCTCCACTTCAACTCCTCAGGCTCAGACAACCACATTGAGATTGGGCTGCCGTCCGAGCAGTAAGCGCCTTGGTTTCTGAAACCACCCTTCCCTATTTTCTAATATTAGGAGTGTGGTGCGACACCCCCAGAAACCCCCCTCCTGAAGGGGCATTAGAAAGTGTTGAGTCTTATGAACAATGGCCTAACCATTCTTAGGCGCATTAACCCTCGAGCTGCTCACTTAGGCGCATTTTACGCCAGAAAAAGGTGAAAATCCGATCCTTCATGTCTCCCTAACTTACAAATTTGGTATTTGGTGTATTTTGTTTATCCTGAGCTTAAAAAGAGAGCTTGAAATAAACAAAAAATGCCATAATTAGTGTAATGAGGAGGGAACAAGAATGGGGAGATGTAAACAAGCCAGGATTCCACAAACACCATCCAACATCAACATTTCCCTAAGTAAAAAAAAAAGTAATAGGCGAATTGTAATAACTAGTGTTGAGCGATTATTATCGACAAAGTTGAAATCGGCACGGTTTTTATGTTGATCGGATTTTTTAGATCATGCGATAATTAAGGCTAAAATCTGTGCATCATCTATTAATATCGCGCCATTTTCGGTGCTTCCTGTCATTTTGGCAGCCAGCAAATCAGCTAAGAGAATAGAGCAGGGTGAGATGTGTGTGCGACGTCATGACTGGGATGTGTATGGTTGCGATTGGCTGGAAAAATCACATGACCTCGTTTTACATAGAACAGCCCTTCCTGTTCATGATCAGTGTGTGTCAGTATTTCAAAGGAGTAGGACGTGCGCTCTGACTGTGTCCAAACAGCTCAGCGAAATTATTCTGTTTGTTCACAGAGACAGCTATATGTTCATAGAGAGCATCTACCGCTGTAAAGTCATGGGAGGAGCGGGGGGAAAGGGAGGGGCACGGGCGAACACAGAGAAGCTCTTTAAAGGATACTGGATATTGTGCACCCAGACTTAGTGTAGACATTGCATTGCAATAGCTTTATTATTAACAGTCTTCTGTTGAAATATTACTTGGATGTTGGGCAGCCTGAACTCATATTAGGATACAGATCTTTTCTAGTAACTGCAGGTCTATTTGTTAGGTGCAAAACTCCACTTTTATTATCAGTATACATTTCAGATAGCTGTTTTTTTCACTTTTGGTCAGTCAAGCTTTGTTGCTAGAGGTACCTTGCACTTAAATTTGAATCCAGCAATTTTGTAGTCCCCACAGGTGTATTGATAGGTGCCAAAAATACCTTTTATTATCCGTCTACATTTCAGATACGTGTTTTTTTTCACTTTGGCGCAGGCCAGCTTTGTTCATAGAGCCACCTTGTGATCTGTGGATGAAACAGGTTTAGGGGTCATGCTGTGGTACAGGACAGGGATATTCAATGTCCAGTTCAACTAAAATGGTGGTTGAAAGACTCCTTTTTCAGGCACTTTTTAATCTGGGGGTCAGATAGGTTTCAGGGTCATGCTGCGTTCCAGGACAGGGATAGTCGATGTCCAGTTCAAGTAAAATGATGGTTCAAATCATACTGCCTTCTGGCACTTTTTAATTTGTGGGTGATACAGGTTTTAAGGGTCAGGCTGTGGTACAAGACAGGGATAGTAAATGGTCTGTGACTTTTTTTCTGTGACTTTTATAACCTAAGTGTGTTGCCTAAGATGTAGCACGTATCCATTTGACTGTTGTGGATGTTAATTCCAGCTTCTCCAGCCCAGTTTGGGTGTAATAATGAATGTGTTGTTGCTCTGCCATAGACTTTAATGGTCATCGGCGATAATCTATTATCGACTATCGGATATCGTCTTGATAATTGCCGATATCGACTATCGACCCGATGACGATAGTCAATGTAATCGCTCATCACTAGTAATAACATCAGGAATTCTGATGATGTCAAACTTCTAGTCATTGTTATGCAACTTTTTACCCAAAGAAACCTGGCAGACAGTCAGATGTTACAGTATAGGAACCATGCACACAGTAATGCTTCAGAATAGGAATAATCCACTAAGCGAAGTACAAACAGGAATGTCACAGAACATGAATAATGCATTTAGTGAGGGTATCGCTTCCTGTTATAGAAGTTTAGAACTGCCAGAACTTGGGAGACAGAACGTTGCAGAATCTCTCCTGATATGTTTATTTAATAGATATTAGTGCAGCCCATATAATAGCAACTTTTCATAGATCTCTCTGTTGTGCAGTTCTCCTGTTATTTTTCCTACAAATTCATTATTAATGTCAGCTAGGAGTCAGCTAGGTGCTACAAATCAGGGGTGTTTCCCTGCACCAAACCCCATATGGGCCCCAAACAACTGCTGACAGCAGTTGGGGCAGTTTGGGAAAAATAAATCACCCCCTGACAATTCAGCAGGGGGGTAACAAACCCGGGGGCGAGGAAAATAGGGAAAAGCCTCGGGGCCCGTGCTCTTAGGGGGGCCCCGGGGCCTGTTTTCCCCGGGGGTTCGGCTCCTGCCCCCCGCCCGGCAGTGAAACCCCAAAAAAAGTTCACTTGGCCAGCGGAAAAGCGGGGCCCGGGGGCCCGGTGCCCTCTAAACCCCTGAAAGCCCGGGGCCCTCCCCCCAAAACCAAAAATCAAAGGAAGGAAATGGCCAAATATTAAAAAAAAAGCAAAGCCCAAATCCCTTCTTGGCCCAATCAGCCTGCGGCCGGCCCAAGTTCTTACGTGGGCTCGCAATGACGTCACATCATCCCCACGGCCCGCAAAAAGAACAAAAAAACTGGCCGGGACAAAAATCTGCGAGAAAAGCGAAGACAGGTATGAATAAAAAAATTATTTTTTTAAAAATTAAAATTTAAACCCCCTGCCTGCCTAAAAAATTGGGGCCCCTTTAGCCCGCTGCCTATATAAAATTTGGGGCCCCCCCCCAGCCCCCAAGGGCCTGCCTAAAAAAAATTTTTCCCCCTAAAAACCTTCCTGCCTATATAAAAATTTGGGCCCCCAAAAAAGCCCTTCCTTCCCCAAAAATAAAACCCCTATAGCCCTGCCCCGGGCCCAAAAAACTTAGCCCCCTTTTAAACCCTGCCTCCCTATAAACTAGCCCCTTAAAAAAAAAAAAAAGCTCCCGTTTCCTATAAAAAATAAATTAAAAAAAACCCCGCCTGCCCTATAATTTGGGCCCCCATAGGCCCCCCAAACCTTAACCCCAAAAAGCCCTGGGCCCGCCCCTATTATTTGCCCCCCAAAAGCCCTGCCTGCCTTTATTGGTCCCCCCCCCCCAAAACCCTTTTTTGCCTTATAAACCCCCTTAGCCCCGCCTGCCCATATTAGCCCTTTTAGCCCCCAAAAACCCCTTGCCCCCCGGGCCCATAAAAATAAAACCCCCCCCAAACCCCTCCTTTTTAAAAAACCCTCCTGCCTTTTTATAGCCCCCCAAAGCCCCCTTTCCTTATTGGGCCCCCCAAATAGCCTAAAAAACCCCGGAAACCCCTGCCCTGCCCTATTTATATGGCCCCCCATAGCCTACTCCTATGCTCTACCTCCTATATATATGGCCTACCCCTGATAAACTTTCCTAAGCCCTGCCAATATATATTGGCCCATATAGCCGTAAACCCTATGCCACTGCCTGCCTATATATAATGCCCCCTACATCCCTAACCCTATTGCCCTGCTGGGCCTTATGTGGCCCCCTAAAACCTACCCTAAAAGCCCTGTCTCGTCCTCTAACGGGGCCCACTATACGCCTACCCTATGCCGCTGCCTACCTGTATGTGGGCCCCTATAGCCGTACCCTATGCCCTGCCTACCTAATGGGGCCCCCTATAGCCCTACCCTATGCCCTGCCTACCTGTATGGGGCCCCTATAGCCTACCTAAGCCCTGCCTTCCTACATAAATGGCCCTATAGCTACCTAAACTCTGCCTTCCTACCTATATGGCCCCAATACCCTGCCTGACTATCTATATGGGGCCCCTATAGCTACCTAAACCCTGCCTGCATATATGGGGACCCTATTTGCCTACCTAAAAAAAAACCTGGCCTATCTTGGGTGCCCCCTATAGCACTATCTAAAACCACTGCCTGCCCTAAATGGACCCCGTTATAGCC
This sequence comes from Phyllomedusa bahiana, assembly GCA_025379985.1. Classification (NCBI taxonomy): domain Eukaryota; kingdom Metazoa; phylum Chordata; class Amphibia; order Anura; family Hylidae; genus Phyllomedusa; species Phyllomedusa bahiana. The sequence continues at coordinate 34,728 of JAODAL010038674.1, forward strand.
ATTTCTGGGAGCAGGAGGTGCTGGAAAAGTGAGGAATCTCAGATATTTGTGTCCTAAATCTCCAGGGACAAGTGGTCGGGAAATGTCATCATGGCCGACTGGACGAATGCAGAACAAAAAGAGGAAAGTCAACGAGAAACGTCACCTGTGAGTCACAAATGAACTACCCTTTAATTCACTTATGTCTGCACAGTCTGTGTAACACTGGGGTGTCTACCCAACCCCCTAAAAAAAAATATGGGGTCACTTGTAATGGAGGTAAATTCAGATCTGGCAGAGCATGGCTAGGGAAAAAAAACACTGGTGTCTACAACTGTATGTCAACTGTAATGGGTGGTTTATATACATCTGCAGAGCCTGTGTACACTGGTGTCTACTATGTTAGCGATTTTTATCGACAAATTGAAATCGGCCCAAATTTTTTAGGGTGATCGAAATTTCCAGTTTTTTTGCGTTTAATTTTAAGGGTTTAAAAATCTGTGCACCCATCTTTAAGATGGGCCCCTTTTTTTTTTTTTTTTTTCGGGCGTTTCCCTGAAATTTTTGGGGGCGGCCAAAAAATTGAGTTTAACAGAATGGGAGCAGGGTGGATGTGTGGGCGACGTCATGACTGGGATGTGTATGGTTGCGTTTGGGCTGGAAAAACCCCACATGCCCTTTTGGGTTTTACATGAAAAAAAAGCGTTTCCTGTTTTTAGCCTCAGGTCCCCCTAAAAGCGCCCTCATGGGGAAGGGGCCCTTTGGCTCTCCCTTTGTGGCCAAACGCTCAGCGAAATTAGTTTTTATTCTGCACAGAGAAAACCTCTACTTTACTGGATCCTTCCAATTTAGTTAGATTAGGGTTTTAAAACATTTTATGTAGTTAGCTGGGGGGAATTTTTAAAGCAGAATCTCCCATTGAAAATTTTCACGGAAAAGGGGGGGGAGCAGGGGGGGGGGGGGGCGTGGGCGAACACGACAAGCTCAAATCAAAAAAAGAACACGGGTTTAAAGTTCACCAAGGGGCCCTTAGTGTAGACATTGTAGGGTTTATCTTTATTATTAACGTTTGCTATTGAAATATTTCCTGGATATTGGGCGGGCCTGAATTTATATTAGATAAACATCATTTTTTAGAAACTGCAGGTCCCCCTTTGGGTTAGCTGCAAAAACTCCATTTTTATTATCAGTATAAATTTCAGATAGGTGTTCAATTTTCCCCCATTACCCCTGGACTGTTGATATACCCAACCTTGCACTTAAATTAAAAACCAGAAATTTTGGTAGCCCAGCCGGTTGTTTTTTTCCCAAAAAATACCGTGAAACGTACAAAAAAAACAGTTAGGGGTTTTTTTTTTACTTTTCCCGCACCCAAAACTGTCTTTTGACCCCAGCATCTACGTAAATCTTAAAACAGCAATTCTTTTTTCCCACCCCCGGTGAATTGAAAGGTGCAAAAAAAACGTTGTTTTTAACAAAACAAAACCGTTACGTGTTTTTTGGACTTTTGCGCACCCACACTGTTCATTGACGCAGCATCTACGTAAACCCTTAAAACAGCAATTTATTTTCCCCCAAACAGGTAAAATTGAAAGGTGCAAAAAATACCGTTTATTATATAAAAACCCAAAAACATTTAAAGTGTTTTTTGATTTTTGGCGCAAACCCACCACTGTTTCACTGACGCAGCATCTGTAAACCCTTAAAACAGAAATTTTCTATTTTCCCACCAAATTTAAATTTGGGGAAAGTGCAAAAAATACCGTTTATTATACCAAAACATAACGATACGTGTTTTTTGGAAATTTTGCCCACCCAAATTTGTTTTGATAGACACCTTCATTTAAAATTTGAATCCAGAAATTTTGTTTTGATTAGGGGGATTTGGGGAATAGCTTTTGATTTGCCTTTTTTTTAAAAAAGGTACTTTCCAAAACTATTCCAACCTTCCAAATTTTTTATAAATTTCTGAACATGGGCGAAATGCAGGTGGTAAGCGACCCAAAAGGGGGGGGTAGCACATGGGGGTTTAAGGTACGAGAGAAGGTGCCCCCTTCCAGTGCTGGCGACAACAGGGCATGCCAGCGGATCGTCGTTTCAGGGAAACCCTTTAGGCCCCGTCATCGCTGGGGCAGGGGCCCGGAATTTTAAGTAAAAGAACTTTGTCGCCAAACTGTCCTTTTAGTGGGTTTAAAGGGAACCTGCATCTAGCAGGCTTACCCCCTCGTCCCCCGCAGTTTACGGCCCCAAATTTTCGTCATCAGCACATCAGCAAACTGGGCCAACTTTAAGCGGCCCCAAAAAGTCAACCCCGTGTACCCCCCACTTGGATAATCCCCTTTTTTTGAAGACCTCTTTGTGACAAAATTTTGGGGGTTTGGGGGCAAAAAGACATGTTTTAAAAAAACAAGAGGGGCCAAAAGGTTTTATTTTTTTCTGCCCCTGACGGGGGCCCGTTTTTCTGATGCCTTTAGAGGAGGTGAAGAAAAACCGGTCAATCGGCAAAATCCCGGGCGGGTCGGCAAAAGGGCCTTTTCAGTGCCCCTTGCTTGTAGCCCGCAGCTTCTGGATGCAGAAAGTCAAGACATCAAGTCACCCGTGTTGATTATGATGTTTAAAAAAAGACATTTCGGAAACCATCCTGGTCTTTTCCCCCAGAATTTGCTTGCGACGCTTCTAGTTACGAGGAGGGAAGACGAAAGGGGGAGTGTACCCAAAAAGGGTCCCCCCCACAAAAAAAGGGGGGGAGGGGTCCCAAAAGTCCGCTGATTGATTCCGCCCGCCACGGTTCCCGGCAAAACCCCCCTCCTTTCCCTTTTTCCCGTCAAAAAAAGGGCCCGGACCCCTCAAGCCCGGGCCCTTTTTTGAGCAAAACCTCTTTATTTTACCCCAGCGATGTCATATGCCCCCCTTGGGCCATAAACGCATAAGTAGACCCCCACCCCATGGGCTAGTCCCCATGCAGCGAATGCATGAGTTGAAATGGGGGGAAACATTGGGGCCAAAAAAAGGGCCCGGGCCCACGCCGGGCCTCCAACCACCCGTCCCCACCCCCCCCCTGTCTCCCCCCTCCCCCTCCCCGCCACCACCAAAACGTTCCTCAGCTGCCCTTTTCTCTCGAGCATGATCAAGGGGTCAGCCTCCGCTTTTAGCCTCCACCATGCCCGAGTACCACCAGCCCACCAGGACCCATCCCTACCCCCTTTTTCCTTTTTCCCCCAGTTTGACGACCTTTCAAAGCCGTTTCAGCCCCCAGTCCCAGCAGCCAGCCTTCTGTCTTCCAGGTTTTTGGGGGGCAAAGAAACACTTTAACCCAAAACCCTCCCAAACCCCAAAAACCTGAAAAGTCGGCATTGCCAGGGTTTTTTTTCCCTTTGGAAAAGTTGCCTTTTGGGTTGGGGGGACACGGGTGGGTTTTCCCCCACGCATGGCCCTCCCCTTGCCCCCCAAAAACCAATGCCGAGCAGGGAAATTTTTTTTTGCCAGAAAAAGCCCTCCCGCCCCCGGGCCCCCCGTGTCATCTAAAATTTTTTAAGCCCCTTGTCTTTCATCTGTGTCCGGGGAAAATCCATCCACCCCCCGCACATGGGGGGTTAAGCACGGCCAAGGCCGCTATAATTTTCTGTGACAGCTTTTACTGGGGGAGTGGGTGGGGGGTTTTCTGGGGGGTGACGGTTTGGGGCCCCAAAGGGCCCGGCGCACGCTCTTTTAAAATGCAGGGGGTGGGTTTCAGGCTTTTTTCCCCCAAGGTCCTCTGGTGGCTTAAAGTGCCCAGAGGGCAAAGGGCCCCTTTTTGAAATTAAAACTACCCTTTGGGGGACCGTCCACACACAGGGCAGGGGGCTGTGGGCGGCCCCTAAAACAACGAGACCCCAGCGCCCGGGTTGGGGGACAAGGAAACCCTTTTGCCCGGCAAGGTGGTTTTCGATAACGGGTGAAATCTGTGGGGCCGGGCCCCTTTAAAATCGGGGAGGGGTGGAGACATCCTTTCCCGGCACAAGTTGAAACCCTTTTCGGGCCAGAAAAATTTTTAAAAGCTTAAACCCCGGGGGTGGACTGCCTGCTGAAGGGTTAAGGTCTGAGTTCGCACTTTTCCCCGTTTGGCACCCTGTTCGTCCCGGCCCGGGTGCGTTTTCAGCGTCAGCTCGGCCTCCCCGTCAACCGTCTCCTTGTTGAAGTGGCAAAAAAACCCCTGGAATTCCACCCTCCACATCTCCAGGG
>JAODAL010038675.1:0-38926 GCA_025379985.1 Phyllomedusa bahiana
CCTTTTGGGAGGCCCCTATCTACATAATTATAGGGTCCCCCATCTATCTACCTACCTTCTGGGGGCTGCTATCTACACGGGGCAATAAGGATGGCGGGGAGGGGGGCAGGCGCTTCACAGGTATGGGGCGCTGAAATTTCCGATGGCGGCCCTGTGCATACTAGTTAAATGCATTGCAAAACCAGTGATATCTACTTACCTACAATATGATATTTAACATTATAAGCATTAAAATAGAGTTGGTTTTTCAACTTTGTCATTTTGTGCTCTTTTCATGTTCAGCCCACCATTAGGCATCTATTAAAAAATCTACCAGAAATATGTATATCTTGTATGGTGCACTGACTGTCGCCTCCTATTATATCTCAGTGAATGCAATGTACGCTGATATTCACTTATACTTAGGCCATATGAAGCTGTAATATATTACTTGGACTGAATGTGATTGTAACATTGACTATGGGAGCTGTTTAATTTCATGGTTGAAAGGGCAAATCCTACCTTTATAAACTGAGGACTCTGCTTGAAAATAGTACAGTGATACCATAGAAACTACAAACTATTGAATGAGTGAATATGTATTGTACATATTTATTCACAATAAAGACACAAGGCAGGTGCAGAATTCCAAAAAAATCACAAATAACACAACAAATCAACATTCATTTTGCAATGATCCCCTTTGGTTAAAAAACAACATGAATTTTAAGTGATTTTCAGTGTTTTTTTTTTTTTTTTTTAATTATTAGACTTGTAACATGTTTTCTTCAGGAGTATTTCAAGTCATATAGAAGAGTCTAAAGGGAAATGTAAGCAGAAATGCTATACCTAGAATATGCAATTTTTTGAAGAAAACACATTTCAATATGGGCTGCCACGACTCACTGGAATCAGGAGGTGGATCCACTGGGTCATCTGTGAGTTTTGGTGTAGAACCACACCAAGGAGTGGAGTCCTCTGGTTTTTATCTTTTAACCCCTTATGCCAGGGAACTGGATTTTGCTGCAGGGAACTCAAAGGTGATTACGTGGTTACCTGTGATGTTAGCCAGAAGGCATAGCGGTGTACTGCGCTATAATATGCGCAAAATGCACCCCAGTCATTACGGTAATCCACAGTTCTCATAGAGAACTATGGATTACTCCTCCTCTCCCCGGGCATACAATACGAAGCGTGGGGAGATAAGTGACATGTCATTTATTCACGGCGCTTACACGCCGCGAGTAATGGCAATCTGTCTCCTCCCCCCCTCCCCCGCTTCGCATGAGTACGCGTCATACTGTACGCCCTGCAATTGGACGTGTGAATTTAGCCTCATAATCAGGTCACAGGCAGATGGTCAGGGCATGCAGTGGGCAAACAGAGGCATTAGAAACAAGCCGAGGGTCAGAACTGCACACAACATTAAGGCTGGGTTCACACGGCTTATTTGCAGGGCGTAATTACGCCCTGCAAATAAGCCGTGTGGGGGCGGGAGCGGGGGGCCGGCACCTCGCCTGCCCATAGATGTGCATTGCCAGCTGCGCGTATACCCCACTGGTAATTAACATGTCACTTATCTCCCCCCTCGGCGTATTCGCCGAGCAGGGAGAGGAGACGTAATCCATAGTTCTCTATGAGAACTGTGGATTACCGTAATGACTGGGACGTATTCCAGCCGTAATTTGCGCACTCCGGCGCGTAATTACGGACTGAAATACGTCCAATTTTAAACCGTGTGAACATAGCCTAACACTTGAAATGCAGGATGGTACACCAAGATGCCCAGAAGTTTGAGAGGAGCTGCTTAAAATAAGCAAAAGTAGCTTACCATAGGCTGAGCACAAGTAGCGCGCACTGACCTTTTAAATCCATGAGAACCAGTGCGCATACACTCCATAGGGAACAGCTCCCGACATCAATAGGGATGTGCACAGGGTTACAGAGAGCCCCATAGTACAGCGAGAAGGTAACGAGCCATCTTGACAGCTGTGGGGATGAATCGAGCTGAGCCAGTTACAGAAAAAAGATGCCCTGAAAAAAAGCCTTAAAAAATGGCACTTTTTTTGAAAAACCTTATGTGAAACCAGCTCTACAGTTATTATAATTAGCCGAATATTGACTGTTTGCTGTCACCACAATATCCTGGCATAAAAATGTCGAATAACTTCAATTTCCTGCTTACATCACTGCATCCCTTATGAGCAGAAGAGACCAGAACAGGGGAATCTGATTGCGTGCCAAGAGTAATTCCTCAACTCTATCCTGGTTTTGACCCATTTCCCCAAATGTGTTTGCTTTGCCACAATTTTCTATTTATAAAATAGAAAATGTTTGGAATTTTTTATGGTACTACAACATAACGAAAACCCAGCACATTAGGTATTGCCGGAATCGTATCAACCTGCAGAAAAGAGATACCATCATTCATACCGAATAGTAAACACCGTAAAAACAAAACTCCCACAAACACGGTGCAAGAACATTTTTTTGTTTTTTCACGATTGGCTCCACTTAGAATTTTTTGGTGGTTTCCCAGTATATTCTATGGTAAGATGAAAGACACCATTAGAAAGTACATCTTGTCCTATGTACATGGGGAAAATAAATAAGCTATGGCTTTTGGAAAACAGGGAGGAAAAAATGAACGTGGCAATAAAAAAAAGAATGCTGACTCATAAAGGGGGTTCAGAAATTAAAGCTGTTTTGGGGGGATCTACACAATAAAAGGCTTTTAATGGTTTTAAAGGCGATTGTCCATGTGATAAAAATAATATTGAAAAAACACAGAAACAAGGCCATACTGACAGCTTAAAGGTTGGACTGAAAACCGAACCGAGTAAAAAGGCAACACTGGCCCCTATGCTACTTGGGAAAGATAAACAGGTGCAGCTGATTGCTGAACAGTATCTCACATACCCCACCACTAGGGGAACAATTAGACTGCACATTAAATTGATACCTGTTCACACAGTATGCAGAAAAGCCACAGTATATATCCCCCTCATATATTGAAGGTGTGTGAGTGGTTGTCTTATCGGTATTTTTGCATTTGTGCAATCTCCCCATGTACTATACTGTGGCTTTTCTGCATACTGTGTGAACAGGTATCAATTTAATGTGCAGTCTAATTGTTTCCCTAGTGGTGGGGTATGTGAGCTACTGCTCAGCAATCAGCTGCACCTGTTTAGCTTTCCCAAGTAGCATAGCGGTCAGTGTTGCCTCTTTACTGGGTTCAGTTTTCAGCCCAGCCTTTGAGCTGTGAGTATGGCCTTGTTTCTGTGTTTCTTGAGTAATTAATGTCCCATTTTTTCTGTAAAAATAATATTGCTATAATAAGATACATGAAAAAAAACCAACCTATACTCATCTTCGGAAGTGAATGGCTTTGAACGGTGATGTAAGTAGAGGCACATGACCGCTGCAGCCAATCGGTGGCTGCAGTGGGGACGTCCCTCTTCAGAAGTAGAAGGTTGATTATAGGAAGGTGATTATAATTATTTTTTATGACATGGACAACCCCTCTAATGTTATGACTGATTGGTGTGTATATGTCATATGATTAAGCTTTTGTAGCAGCACAAGTCTAAAATTCTGTTTTCTAATATAAAGTTCAATATCCATTGGTAATATCCTTAATAATAAAAACATAATTTTTTAGTCCAGCACGCCTGTCTCGCCAATATTAGAGGATTAAGAACATGTGTTCCTGTGTCTACCAGACACACTTCACGAATATGAGGCATAGCAGTGACTGCCAGATTCATTACTGATGTCAGCGACTGTCAATGGTTATGTATTTTTTTAAATTAATATTAACTCACTTGTTGTTCTACATAATTCAGCATCAAGTAAAACTGAAGAAAACGTGCAAAAGTACAGTGTCTGCTATCACCCCTTCGCTTACTGTGGTCCAGAACCAATTAAAAGTGCAAAAACCAAAGTGGGGGCAGCACAAGCTAGTGTCAGACCTGCTGTTTCCAGTGCTGTGTCCCTTATTCTGTAAGATGCTGAAGTTTTAGAGCATTTACCCCTCAAATCTTAATCATGAGCAGGTGTTAGCCCCGCCCACCAAAGCCCCGCCCACCTGGCAGTTATTCACATGTTTCTATCTATTTAAAGTAATAGGTTTATCAGTTAAGGTGGGCAGGGCTAGCCTAAGGTGGGCGGGGATTGAAAAAAACTAAGTCTTTGAATAACTCTTTTCATGACTTTTCTGGCTGAAAACTGCAGATTTGAGCATTAAAAACACAAAACTATAGCATCTTACAGAATAAGGGACACAGCGCTGGAAACAGCATGTCTGACACTAGCTTGTTCTGCCCTCAGCAAGGGGGGCATAAACTATGTGACAGGTTTTTAAATCAATGCAGAGAAGTTTGTAGCTGGAATCTTCTTTCCATGAAATATGGAGGTCTGAACAGGCACCAAGAGAAGTAACATATAGTGTAGATTCCCATCTGTATTGAGGTCGCCTTGTCGATGGCAGGTGGGCTTATACATTTGATCAAAAATGTACACAAAGAACCTGAAATTTTTCATGTATTCAAAATACTTCCAAAAATACTTCAAGAAACTTCCAAAACTTCCTATGTTATTTTTGATTGTTTTTTTAGTGGTGTGCTGCTAATATTTGATTGTGTTGGTATTTTGCTTCCACATCAGCGTGCACCTATGCTCATTTAAGAAAAAAAACAAAACTTTTTGGATGTCCCAGACCAAAACATTGTTTTTTTTTTTGGGGGGGTGGGGGGAATAGGCATGTTTTCCTAATACTAAAGTATGGACATTATAAATTTCTATAGTAAATAAAATGAGAGGGTCAAATGTGAACATCCGCAAGGGTGAAAAAACCTTTTTGAATAGTACTACTATTGTATTATCATAGACTACTTCAATTGTAGGGGATTCCTTCCTGCCCTAGCAGGACAACCCCACCAGGAAAATCTCTTTAAACTGGAATAACTTACGTTTTTATTTCTGCCCCACCAAATTATGTTTCTAGCAGACTAAATTTTAGGCTTTATCTAATAGTCCTTACTGTGCAAAGTGCAATGGGGTGACATTTTAGGCAAAATGTTAGAAACGTATCCTTCCAAGGCTCATACTACATATTGACTTGCAGTCAATTATCACACAGGTGGCTATATATAATTCTACAGTTGATCCTGCTGCAACAGTGGACAAGGCACTGATCTACGTTCACCCAAATGTGACGCTGCAATCAAGCTGTAGACAGCACACTAAGGTATGGTAAGTCAATAGGCTGCAATAATCTTGGGATGTCTTCCTATTTATGGGACGATTTACACAGGGGCCACCTAAAAGCAGAGTCCTATTTTCTTATTAAATTACATGTTGAGGAATGGATTATAGTTTGGATTGAGGCCCCTTAACACTTTTTTTTTTGCATACCTTCTTTTAGTCAATAAATGCATGAATAAACTGCTTGCATTTTTTGGGGAGGGGGATGGGGGCAAGAAGGAAGGAAGATGGCTTCCTGCTTTTTTATGCATTTTTTTTCCTAACCAGGGTGTATTGGTACATGTGTTTTTGGTGCAACACTCAAAAAAAAAAAAAAAAAAAAAAAGCACTTAAAACCTTACGCGTATTTGCAAAGACGCAGTCTCTGACACCAGTCTTCAGGATGTTTACCGAAGTTGTGTCTGCTGTATGTTAACAAAGCCAAGCCTGCATTAAGTGGTTTAAAGAGAATATGTCCTCAAAAAATGAGTAATTTTTATGTTAATCAGATTTTTTAGGAATTTGTTTTTTTTTTTTAATTTTTCATATCCCTTTCAATATTTTTGAATAATTCTTAAGTCTTGCGGTTTTCACTTTGGCCACTAGGCCTTGTTTGCACTGCTTTAACAGCAGTCACAGAGGTGCTTTACAGTAGCTTTATGCACATAGGAGACTTAAGACTGACTCAGTCCCATTGACTTCTATAGGAGAGTTTTCTAGTCATGCTCTGTGATATGGGAAGAAATCAGTGTGCAGGGAGGTGAAAGGGTGAACTGCGACAATCTCCTCGTGTGACTGGTGGATTCTGTGTTATCTATTCACACTGTTGTCTCCTTTCAGTTTGACCCTCTTTGTGCTGATAATGAGCAGACAAATGAGAATCTTTCTGTACAGAAAAAGGAAGTGTCAGACTATTATAGGCAAGTGGCCAAAGTGAAAACTGCAGGACTTAAGAATTATTAAAAAAATATTGAAAGTGATATGGAAAATTAAAAAAAGTAACCAAAAATTCTTAAATGCGTTGAACATAAAAATGTGAGTTAAACAATAAGTCATTTTTGATGACACATTCCCTTTAAAGGTGCACAATTCTGCCAGGGAAAATAGGTGGCAAGCAGCTGCTAAAGGAATTTTATGGCTCATATTAACTGGCGGATTGTTAAAGAGACAAAATGGTATATAATGGTATTGCACAAGTACCTGCTCTCTACCGCTGCTGAAGACTATATGCAGTGACCAGCCACAATGTGTCACATGCATTATCCCTTGTGGGGATCTGGCTGCCTTCCACACATATATATATATATCTAGATAGATAGATAGATGGATAGATATATTTTCCAGCACCACCACAATAACTGTAATGTGGAAAGGAATAGGCTGACCTGAAATCACAGAGAAAACATGGCTTCCAATTTCCATTCAGACAGAAACAAACAAGCACTAGATGTTAAAATGGTGACTTCTCAACAGACACAATAGGGATGTATCCTGAATTGCCATTGAAGGAGAAAAATACAGACTTAAAATCCCAAGCCATGCTACTTACTCAGTCACGAAAGAATTTAGACTGCAAAACAATCCCTCCTGTCTTTTCATCACCCCACAAACCAATACGATGTTATGACCGTTAATAGGCTAACATTTCAAGCCAAAAGATGCAATTCTTTTTCGTGTGCATTGTTGTTAACGGAATAATTTGAACATTGCCGTGCCATCAGAAAAGAAAGCTCATTCACGAAAGTACACTTGAAAGGTGTCACAGACAAAGAAGAGCTATGCGCTAAGGCCAAAGCGTTGTCCTTGAATTGTTGTGTATGGTATGACAATAAGAAGGTGTGGGGCTACATCAGCCTGCCTTCTAAATAAGGGAATCATTATTTTCCTTCTTTTAAACCTGCATCATAGTCATATTATTCTCAAATAATAATGGTCTTGCTGGCATCTTTAGTCCTCAACCCATATTGTTCATTGAGATCAACCTTGTTCTCATAGGTAAGGCTTAGTACATAGAGGCACAAGGACCCTCAGTAATGGAATGTTAAGTGGAATATGTTGCATTAGTGTAGCTATGAATCTCTTATAATGGAAACCTGTTTAGATTTCAGGGGTAACAGTAATATTATAAGTATGCAATCTTTTTTGTTGCTACCATTAAAGTACTTTACGTTCTACCTAGGTAGACTGTTTTCGGAATTACTGAGAAAAAATGTTATTGACATGAGGTCTTCAGTCAAAGGTTCCTTTTGTCTGTCTGCTATTTGAATAGTTAGACTTGAATGCTGTTAAGTTCCTTACAAATGAATATGAGATATTTCCTTTGTGGAAATAACATCTGATAATGTAAACTATCCATTTGAGCAGACATCTAAAATATTTTGAGAGCTGTGAACAGTGAAATAAAGAAAGTGTTTTTCAATATAGGATATATGTCATAGTAAATTAGAATTCCGGTAACTTCTGTTGCAATGTTGCAATATATAGAAAAGAATACAAAACATCATATATAAATATATACATCTATACACACACACACAAATATAATATATAATATAACAAATACAAATAAACATACACAATATATATAATACAATGTATACAAAAAAATAAAAACATTATGGGCTACATGTCCCAATACGAATGTGCCATAGTTTTGGTGTATTTTGTGCAAAAAAACTTTTGACACCATATTCTTAATATAAATGAACTGTAATATACCAAAACTAGGCGCATTATATGCCGGACATGACACATTGTAATGCGCCTAAAAAGGCGCATTAAGTATAACAGCAATGATACTGTGCGCCTTTATAATGCAATGCACCTGTCGAGGTGCATTACATACACTAGTAATGATATGTTATGCACCTCCGTACATACACTAGCAATGATATGACATGCGCCTTTTTGGGCACATTAAGTTTACTATGAAAAGTATACCAGGCACCAGATTTTTGAAGGGATCGTACTTTTCAGGCGCACGTTACACTGATTAAGTGTGCCTAAAAACTGCCGCGGTGACACCAATTTTGAGACATGTTGATCTATATACATATATATATATATATATATATATATATATATATATATATATATACACACACACATATATATATAACAAATAAACATACTATATATTTATATATATACACACAAATATAACATACAAATAAACATACTATATATATATATATATATATACACATACTGACAAGCAAAAGGGTAACAATGTTTTGAACTTTTGACTGTCAGGCTTCATATCACACCATCCACTACAGTTTTGAACATGAGACTATTATCATTTTTAAGACAATCATCTCGGCTATCTCATAAACAGCATGGAATGGAGCCAGATGCGGTGTTTCTTCCTTTTTAATACTCTGCCAGGCCTCTACTGCAGCGGTTTTCAGTTGCTGTCTGTTTGTGGCCTTTCTATCTCAAGTTTAGTCTTTAACAAGTGAAATGCTGCTCAATTGGTTTCAGATCAGGTGACTGACTTGACCCTTCAAGAATATTCCACTGCTTTGCTTTAATAAACTTCTGGGTTGCTTTGGCTTTGTTTTGGGTCATTGTCCATCTGTATTATGAGAGTCCGACCAATCAGTTTGGCTGCATTTGGCTGGATTTGAGCACACAGTATGTCTTTGACAGAAAATCCGCAAAGGATTTAACCTAAATCGGTTTTGGCTTCAAAACGAGCCTAAAAAAACCTGGACATAACACAACATAGAAAAAAATTGCTGAATACTACATCACATCACTCATTTAAAAAATACTATTGTATTTTCATGAGCCTTCTCTCCAGGAGGAATAGTATTCTCCCCTGGAATCAAATAGGTCCATAAGACAAGAGTGTTAGCATATGCCAAAATCAGAAGCAAAGTGCACAAATCCTGCTCATTTGAAAAGTAAGGGAGATTAGTAATCAATGTTTTTCTAAAAATTGCATTTAGATATGCAGATTTTTTGTATTGGAGTTAGGTTTTAAATTGTTTATGTGTTCAACTGAGGATGAAGATAATTTGCCACTATTTGTAAAATAATACCTACTAGATAAGAGAGACATTTCTTAACACCGCTTGAGCTTTTCTGCTACTAACAGTTTATTCTGGAAGATATTTTGTCCTTTTATATATTACCAGGAACAGAATAGTTAAAATGCTTTAAAACTAAAATACAGTGAGTGGCGTTGATGCTCCTTCTTTATTGTTACTTGAATGCTCTTTAAGGTCAATTAGATAAGCAAGATGCTAGGGCTGGTAGAAGCCTCTACTGCTGTAATAGCCAAATGATTTGCTGTTTAGAAGTTCTTGATTAAAAACTGAGCAGTCAAAAAGTACTGGAGCCCTTGAAGGTGATTTTGAAGATGAAGGAGTATCTGGGCAGCACAAACAGCAATCAAATACAATTAGGAGAACTGGGGCAAGTGGCTTGTTCTGTTGTGAGTCTGCATGGAAATTGCTCTTCAGATTTCAGCCTTGTTACATTTAAAGCAAAGGCCCCCAGCTAAGTCATTTTAAAAGTCCAACTCCAATCAGAAAATATTGCTTGAAATCTTCCTATTATGGCTGAAGTGAAAGGATTGATTGTCTATGCTGATGAGTCCTGAGATTGGTATATAAAATGGTAATTTTGTCTTAAAGCTCCATTATGATGCTGTTTCAATTACTAAGAAAATACTGGCACAGGTCCGAAAACTAGATTCTGGATTGAAAATAGGGATTTTTTTTTTTGTTATGACTTACAAGACAGGCTTAATTAGGGGAAACAGGGCAATAATATGCAATTATGTCATTATTTTGTTGAGTGATTTATAGGATAAAGCTAAGGATATATGGTTTGTTATAGGTAGACAAAAACCCTTTTACATGTTGTCAAGAATTTTATTTGCATGTTATCGACCAGATACCGAATATTTGAATCTATTAATAAATACCCTATTAAGAACTCAGAGGTTATAGACACTATCCCCAAGTCAGGACCCTTCTCTATATGAGTCAGAAAGGAGTGTGACCACAAAGAGCATATCTCGCTGTGGAGGATCAGCTATGTCCTGTCTCTATACCATTACTGCATTGGCTTGAAGGGGAAATGTGTAATTCTTTACTTCTCCTGTGGAGGCACTGCAGAAAAATTACATGCTTGACAGAATACAGTAGGGTGTTTTTTTTTCTTGGAGGGGTGGGGGTGGGGGTTCTAGCAATTATCCAACATGCGTCTCTTTCACTGCTTTTCACCCCAGAGCTTACTTGGTTTTGAAATGACACTAATCTGTATCAGCTGATCAAAATGTGACAGTTTTATTTTTTATGTATTTTGATGTAATGTTTACAGTTCCATGGTATAAGAAAATTAATATTGGAAATTAAAAACCTACTGTTTTTCAGGGTTTCTGGCCAAGGAATCCTTAGGGTATGATCACACAGCTTATTTGGACGCCACCATAACGCCTACAAAATGCCCCCAGTTCATTTAATTGATTCCTAACAAAAACAGTATTTGTAGTTCACACACAATGAGTTTTTTACGCGCTTCTTTGGAAGCTTTTTTGGGCGCTGAAAAAGAAGTGTCATGTCAAATCTTGAAGCGTGTTTTAGGCGTGTTTCTCGGCGAGTTTTTTTACATGTTTTTGGAGCATTTTTCGGTGCGTTTTTTGACTTGGCTATTAATTTGTATGGGTGAAAATATTGTTGAAAACCTCATCCAAAAAGGCGCCGAGAAAAGCGTTTAAAACCTCTTCTGAAGAAGGGTGTTTCAGGCGAGGTTCTGATGCCGTTTTGGGAGCAGAAGCGCTCCAAAAACCGCTTTGAAAACAGCGTCAAAATCAGCCGGGTGAACATACCCTTAGAAAGCCCAAAAAGCAAGAACGGGGCAGAGCTTAAGAATTCAGAATTCTCCAGGGTTTTGTGTATTATAGTCTGTGTGAAACAGCATGATTACAATCTCTCCCTTTTAGAGGACAACTACCAGTTGGAAGCCTGGCAATAACTGTTCGGCTATGTTAACACGGCGTATTTGCGGGGCGTAATTACGCCCCGCAAATAAGCCGTGTGGACGGAGGCGGGGCGGGTGCGGGGGGCTGGTACCTCGCCGGCCCATAGACATTCATTACCAGCGGCACGTATACTTATCTCCCCCTGCGGCGGATTCGCCGAGCAGGGAGAGGAGACGTAAGCCATAGTTCTCTATAACAACTGTGGATTACCGTAATGACTGGGACGTATTCCAGCCGTAATTTGCGCACTACGGAGCGTAATTACGGAGTGAAATACGTCCAATTTTAAGCCGTGTGAACATGGCCTTAGCGTAATGAGCTCAAGAGAGGTACAGTCTGGATCCAGGATCCTGTACTTCTGTGGTAGATGGAAAAAGACATTTTTACCTTGGACAGAGTTAAAAGTCCAGTTTGCCTAGAATATTCGAACATGTTTAGATAATGTTATAAAAGGAATCATTTGTTTTCTTGTGTGCTTTTCTTCTTTTTATGCAATAATAATATCTAGAATTTGCACAAATGCCATCTTTTTATGTCAACATTCGCAACAAATATTACTACCGTTTAGGTTAAGGTTAGGCTCATTAATGCCAAAAAATGTAGCAATCCAGCACTTAAGTTCCATTGGCCTTCATAATGCATAAGCGAATGGATTAACCTGCCTTCGTTTTGTGACTTTTGCATGACATGTTGTAAGAAGTAAAAGACTGATTTCCTTAGATTTTGCAACTACTGCAAGCCAGCGTTTTTTTCTCAGCTCTATTTAATTTGAACTAGAATTGTGGCTTTATGTGAAACCTAAGCTGTGCCCAGTAATGGTTGATGCCAAAAATTTAAAACTCTTGGCGGATCTGGATCATTTACTCAGTTTTTAGATTTTATCAGGCAATAGCTAGTTTTGCAATGTGTTTTATGAGGGAACACGGCAAAATGACTGTTGAATCACAATATGAGTGTCTTGCATTTGCCATAATTAAATAAATTGTAAGGGATTTTTTTTTATATACATTTGTTATATATTTGGCAAATATTACATACTGTAGTTACATAGGGTGCCATCTATGAACTCGCCTGCTCCATTTTTTGGCATATATTGTGCCAAAAAATTTCTGACCTACTGTTCTATAACTGTATGACAGACATTTTAATGCGCCTAGAATGTGCCAAAGTTTGGTGCAAAACTGACATACAAAGTTTGGCGCATACCACTCAACATTGTCGCATAGAGTGTTATGCGCCAAACAAAAAATGTCAATTTAATTTATACTGTTGTATTATACACTTTATATATATTTAGAACTGGTGTGTAGGTGCCAGGTTACATAGATATCGCCCATAGTTTGTAAGGTCGAAAAAAAGACAGACGTCCATCCAGTTCAGTTTTTTTGTCCTATAGTGTTGATCCAGAGGAAGGCAAAAACCCCAATGAGGTAGAAGCCAATTGTCCTAATTTTAAGGAAAAAATTCCTTCAAGACTCCAATCTGGCAATCAGAATAAATCCCTGGATCAACAATCCTTCTCCAGAATCCCAGTCACCATAACTTGTTATATCAATGTATCTACAAATGCATTCAGACCCTTTTTGAATGATGTTAGTGAATTCACCACGACAATTTCCTCTGGCAGAGAGTTCCACAGTCTCACTGCTCTTACAGTAAAGAATCCATTCCTATGTTTATATAGAAACCTTCTTTCCTCTAGATGTAGAGGACGCCCCCTTGTTCTGGATACAGTCCTGGGTATAACTAGATCTTGAGAGAGATCTCTCTATATTGACCTTTGATATAGTTATACATATTTATGTCCCCCAAGCCCGTCTTTTTTACTAAATATCTTAATTTTGTTAATCTTTTTGCGTCCTTTTAACCTGCTCAAGCTCTACAATGTCTTTCCTGTGCACTCGTGCCCAAAACTGTACAAAGTATTCCATGTGTGGTCTAACCAGTGACTTGTATAATGGGAGAATAATGCTCTTATCATGTGCATCTATGCCCTTTTTAATACACCCCATGATCCTATTTGCCTTGGCAGCTGCTGTCTGACACTGGCTGCTACAATTAAGTGTACTTTCCACTAAGATTCCAAAACTTAAAGGGGTTTTGCCACGATAGACCATGGTGGCATATCGGTAGGATATGCCATCATTGTCTGATAGGGGCGGGTCCCACCTCTGGGAACCACACATAACTCTGGGACCCGGAACCTATATTGGGGCCCCAAAACTTACACTACAGACTGGAGAGATTGTCATGATTGTGCATGGCTCTCTATTCTGTTCTAATGGAGTTCCGAGCAGAGTCGAACGCACCGCTCGGCTGTACTTAGAACTCCCATAGAACAGAATGGAGAGTGACTGTGCAAGTGTGGGCAGCTTTTCAGTCAGCGCAGCGAGTGGCAGCTGTATTTTCCACTTGCTGCAGAACCTCTTTAATCTTTAAACTTTGTTATATGTCATCATGTTTATGCCAATGGAACATAGCCAGTGCCAGATTTGGAGAATGAGGTAAAGAGTGGAGGGAACACCAAAAGAGTCAGTCTGCTTTGGATAATCACTGGTTGTATGAAAAGTTGCCGATCCTGCTGCTGTGATCAGTGGCATAGCTATAAGGATTGCAACAGTAGCAGTGGCTACCAAGTCCTGAAGCCTGAGGGTGGCCAAAGGCCCCTCTGCCATATAAGAAGCCATCGGTATTATAAATGGCACATGGTAGGTGGGGGCCCATTTACAGATTTTGCACCCAGGAGATTTAAGTTGCCCCTCTGGCTGTAATCCTCAGCAATCAGCTGCAATCAATCAGCAAATGCTAAATTTCCCTGCAGCTCCACTATAGGTGAAATTAAGCATTAGACTGTTCCTGTTAAAATCAATGGGTTGCCTATGCATTGCCAGTACCTCCAAAGCAAGAGACCTGTCAGGATTCCCCCTCTCAGACCCCCAGGTTTGAACTCTGGTTGCCGGCCACTGCTGTTGCGACAAAACCTGCGGTTTCTGACGTAGTGCTGTTATTTGTGTTCACCAGTGTGAACTCAGTCTTTCCTGCTCTGTATTCTTAATTGATTCCTGGCCAACACCCGTGGTCAAGAATCCTCCAGCACTCTTCTAGTTAAACTGTTTCCTTGCAAGTCCTTTTGATTGACAGCCTTGTATCCAACCCAGTCTTCTGTTTTTAACACCCTATCACCTTTGTCTTTTGTTTTCTGGTCAGGTATGAAAGGGCTATTGTGTCACTTCCCCTTTGCCTGCTATATTGGGTTCTTTCTATGCCTGTAGCTCGCCCTTTTGCTTGCTGTATTTCCTTGTTACCTGACTTTGCTTTGTTTCTGACTATTCTTCTGCCTCCTGGTTTTGTACTGCTTCTCCCGACTGTTACTGACCTGGCTTGTCTGACCCTCCATGTTTGTGTTCAGTGTTTGTTTCGTCTGCAGCCTGTGTTTCCACTTATTCCGTGTATCTCGCAGTCTTTGGTTGGGGCCGACCTGTTAAGGAGTCGGGCACCCCAAAAAGGCAGGGACAGTGGTTGGGATCAGTGTCAGTGCCTCACTCTCTCTGTCTATTCGTGCGTCCCTGACTGGTTCCTCACAAGACCTTAATGAGACAAATATACAGGTGTGTTGAATAGGTAATAAATAAAATAAGGACTTCCTATTAAGTTTTTCTAAGCTAGACAATGCAGTTACAGTCTCAATAATAAGAGTTTTAGAAATATTACCCAGTACGTCATTACATTTTATATTTTCTTCCTTAAAATATTCCCATCTAATCTTTCTTTTATTTGAGTAGAGCGAATGAACCATTCCGTCAGACTTCAGTTTGTTGTATGTCACATTTCTCCTTTGAAGTGTTTTACTTTGCTGATATTTTTCAGCCTATAGTGTGCTTTTTCTGAGGATTTCTGATGTATTAGACTAACAATGACCTGAAAAAGCCTGGGAAAAAGTAATCATAGTCATCACATAATCTTTCCCTTTCCTATTCATAACAGAGTATGGAAAGAAGCCAACAACATTGTTACTACACAATAACGTTGAAGTTTTGGTCCGAGCAAAAGCAGCAACATTATCACTTCATATATGTGTTCAAATAATAATTCTGAGGAAAATGTAGGGAATCACAAGCAAGTGATATTATTATGTTTTGTAGGCTATGCATGGAGTCTTTTATGGGCTTTATTTTCATTTAACTAAAGCATTACCCTACAGATGAATTCATATAGAACAGTTACATCAGTTTAGACTGGGTCACAATTCTGAAAGAGCATTCAATGCCATTTTAGGATTTGGCTTTTATCAAGTTGTCTCAAAGGTCAATTCAAATTTCTAACAGAAATCATGGAAAACATCATAAAAAGACCACCTGTGTTTTGACAAGTTGAGCTGGATAGAGTGAAAGGAAAATCAACTGAAGAATGGAAAAAAAGAAAACAGCAGTAGGCAGGATTATATGTTTTCCTGAGTAACTTGACTAGGGAAAGTCGTTATTCACATTCATGTTATTGTGTCCAGCTCAGAGACCAAAGCCAATCTCAGTCCGTGTTGGGGTGAATAAAGGTTACACAGTTAGACGGCAAAACTCCACATGCTTGGTTATGACAATAAGACTCGTGTGGGTAGGCAAGAACAGTCACTAGTCACAGACCAACTTTACAGTCATGGAAAGTAAGTAAAGTTTCCAGTGGCTAACATATGTCTCTGTAAGATATAATGGCAGTCCATGAGTCTATTTGCATTATTCTGTAGTCACAAGCCACACAGGTAGTACAGGTCATGTGCTGCAATTGTACTTACTGGACAACCAGTGTCCATATGCCTTACAGATTGGGGTCAGTGAATCAGGATACCCCTTCTATTAGTTGTAGTATAAAGGTGCTGTGAATAGTATGATACAGCTCACAGCTAATCGCTATGGGATGCCCTGTGATCATCTTATTCTTGATAGCCCCTTGTAGTGAAAAGAGATTGTCCAAATGCACCTGAATGAACTAACCCCTTGGCAATAACTGCTGCATACGTACGATGCCACCAACAGTGACTATCAGCTGTATATTACAGCTGAAATTGTGCAGTAATGACGAAGAAGGCAGATAATGCCGATTTCAAAGGTTAATCACTTAGAGGAAGTCTATTAACTCTGGGGCATCTACCTTCCCCCCCCCCCAATTGGCCCACACCACCCCCAAACAAAAAAAAGCAAAATAAGGATGCCAAAGAACTGTCATGGTATCTAAAAAAGAGAACCAAGTTCTGCCATCTTTGTACACTTTTAGCCAGGCCCTAAAAGAGTGACAGATCAGTGCCCTGTCAGCATAAGTATGCAGTGTAGTATATAAGTGAACACAAGGTCATCTCCCCTAGTGGGGACTGAAAGAAAATGTAAAAAGAAGATAACTAAAATGATTCAAACTATTATGAAACAACCATAAAATTTCACCAATTGAAAATGTTTCATTATATTAGAACAAAAAAAAAAAAGATAAAAAAAACCCCTGGTGTTTCTGCATCTACAGCAATCCAAGTAATAGTATTTTTTTTACCTACATGGTAAAAAAAAAATCCCAAAGATCTCTATCATTCACCCTCCCCACAAAAATGGAATAAAAAAATATCAAAATTTGTATGTACCTGAAATATCACAAGACATTATGGGAAAGGAGCTGGGAAGCTCATGCGCCCTCTATTGGATGTAACAAATCATCAATTTGCTTCTGATTCACCGAATCTCTAAGAAGCAAAAGGAATATTATCCAAGCCAGTATTACTCATCTATATACAGCTGTTTCAGTGTTTTGCCCCTCATCAGTGTAGAGCAGAGCGATACTGGCTTGGCTGGGGGCTTGGCTGGGTGGGAGGCAATGAGTGGCTGAGAAAGGAGAACATCTCTTCTTGAGGAGAGCACCCTGTTTATGTACCTGAAAAAAAATATTACAAATTAAAATGTCTATTCATCACAAAGGGAAAAAAAATCCAAGCCCTTATACAGTACAAATACAGAGAAAGGCTTTTTATTTTGCAAACAAAGCAAGACATTAAGGCTATGTTCACACGGCTTAAAATAGAACGTATTTCAGTCCGTAATTATGCGCCGGAGTGCGCAAATTGCGTCTGGAACACGTCCTAGTCATTACGGTAATCCACAGTTCTCATAGAGAACTATGGATTACGTTTCCTCTCCCTGCTTGGCGAATCCGCAAGGCGGGGAGATAATTGACATGTGAATTACCAGCGGCGTATTAGCGCCGCTGGTAATGCAAGTCTATGGGCCGGCGAGGTGCTGGCCTCCCGCTCCCGCCCCCGTCCACGCGGTGTAATTACGCCCTGCATTTAAGCCGTGTGGACCTAGCCTAAGAAAAACTAAATCCCCTATTGCTGGAATCCTACCAACCCCTAACATTTTATTTCTATCAAATGGTAAACACTATAGTAAGAAAGCTTAAATCATATTATTTGTTTCTAAGTTTTTTTTCATTATTCCCCAAACAATTAATACAAATAGTAGCAGTGAAAAATACAACTCACCCTGCAAAAGCTAACTGTTACACGGTTGCATCTACAGATGAATAAAATAGTTATGACTCTCAGAAGCAAGAGTAAAGAAAGGAAAAATGCACCTGAGGATCCGTGGCATGTGCCCGTGCGAAACACGTAGTACCTTTGTTCTTATTTCTTTTATACTTTATATTTTATGTCTTTTAACAATCCATTAGGGATGTTTCCTGGTTCCCATTTTGTCAGCTTTATTATTTCGGTTTGCATACCTGCTGCTTGAGCGCCACCATAGGTTCGTATTATATACCTCACCAAATTAATTCAGATGAAAGAAGGTTATATACCCGGCGAACCAGTTGAAGTGCGGTGGATTCCCCGAGACATTTACAGAACCAGGCTGCTCGCTACCTATCTTTTGATGCCATCTACATTAGTTGTACTATCCTATACAACCACAAAAGGTGAGCGGTTCTCATTACCCTCCCCATTACTGCGGTTTACAGTGCATTACAGTGTTATACGAGGTGCACCGTTTATTCTGTTTTCTCTTTTACAGCACACTACATATTTAAGAAAGGAAAAAAGAACAATGTATTCAATGCCAAAAATAGACTTTGTTCTTAAGGGGTTAAAGAGAACCTGTCACATAGTTTATGCCCCCCTTGCTGAGGACAGCACAAGCTAGTGTCAGACCTGCTGTTTCCAGCGCTGTGTCCCTTATTCTGTAAGTTTTAGAGCATTTAATGCTCAAATCTGCAGTTTTCAGCCAGAAAAGAGTGTCAGTCTTTTTCTTACCCTGCCCACCTGAGGCTAGCCCTGCCTACCTCAACAGATAAACCTATTACTTTGAATAGGTAGAAGCATGTCAATAACGGGTCACTGGTTGGGGCTAGCATTTGTTGGGTGGGGCTAACATCTGCTCATGAATAAGATTTGAGCATTAAATGCTCTAAAACTACAGCATCTTACAGAATATGGGACACAGCGCTGGAAACAGCAGTTCTGACACTAGCTTGTGCTGCCCTCAGCAAGGGGGGCACAACGTATGCGACAGGATCCCTTTAATTATTCTGGAAGGTAGGGCATGAATTAATTTACACTCATTTACAGTTATAATTTACCCAAAACCGTAAGACAAAAACTGAGCAACGACTAAATCAGACCACATTAGTGACAGACAGTACTCATGCAGAATCACCTGGATGGTGTTAAAATGCATTACCAGGCACAACCCATGGACAAAAGTGGTGCTCTTTCTGGTGAAAAAGCAAAATCTTTCTATTAAGATAAGTTTAGAGGTTACAAAAATGTAATGTAAAACACTTTAGAATCTTAACGTTTTGGTTCACCTATTGTCTGGGAGAAATGAGCACGGAAGGAAAGAACATCCTGGGGTGGTGGCAACATGGTGCTATAATTAAGAAATCAGAGGTCACTGGGTGAGATGACCTACCATTTTATTGGAATTCAAATTATCTGGACAAAAACATGAAAAAAAAAAGATTTCACAACAACAGACCACCTTCTTTAAAGGGATTGTCCTCTTTCTGACATCCCCTTCTCAAATGCCCTCCAACCTGATTAGCTCTAATTGAGAGCCTCTTCTGTATTGGCGGACTGAAAGCATTTAAATTCTGTCTAAGGGAAACAATACAGCTCCACAGTTTGGCTGATTGACAATGAATGCACCGCTTTACCTTGTCATTCCTTAATGGGCGCTGCAGATACAAGTGCCGTCAGCTGATTGAGGAGTGGGGGGCTCTGGCAAGGGTTTTGTTTCAATCAACTAAGGGAAAAAGATGTTACATTAAAAAAGGGAGAAATCACTGTTTTTTTTGTTGAGATTGAAACGTGTGAAGAAAGTTTGCATTACAGTTTCCTAACTGGGGTGCAGGCTACCTGGGTAACACCTGGGAAAGAGAGTCTGGAAAGTGTGGTTCTGAGCCAGCAATATGTAGAGAGGTGTCGTCATGTCCATTCTCCCACACAGTACAGCTTCCAGTCCAGGTAGAAAACCCAATAGTGTCAATTTGGTACATTCACATATTAGAGTCCAGTTAGAGATACAACATAAGCTACTGCTTTACTAACGCAGAGGCTTAGTTAGAGGTTTCTTCATTTTGTTGAAGATGCTGTTTAAACAAAGAACAAAACACAACTTTCAGAGTATTTTATTGATATGGACTTAGCAGCGAATGGAACTTTCTGCATGAGCATGATTAACACTCATCCTTGAGTTAAAAGCCAATACATGATTATAAATACCAAATTAATTAACATAGAAAAAAAGTTGTAATAGAAACAAAGCCAACTCCAAGAAGAAGAACACTGTGCACACAACACACACTCACACTGTACATACATATACAGTTTGTGATGAACATTTGTAATACATATTGGAATCAAAAAGTACTAAAATAGTAAAAAATTAAAGTGATTAAAGAAAAGTACAGTAATTATTAAAAAAAACCTGAAACATGGCATAGTCCAAGCAAACAAAATAAAAACCACTGCATATACTCTGTAAAATGCATATAAATTCTGTACAATAGCATATATTGTACACTCATACATGTGTACACACTGTATACATATATGTATGCAGACATATACACTATATACATATACAATGTATACACAAGATTGTTCACATACATACACTGTATATATTTATCCAATGAACACACAAACATACACTGCATACAATTGCTTTATATACCCACTATATACATATACAATGAACCCAGAGTGTATACAATTACTGTACATAACTGTCCACACACACTGTATATAACTGTCCACACAGTGTATACAGTTTATTGTATATGCATACAGTATGTGTGTAGTGGTTGTATACAGTGTCATTGTTTATCTATGCAGTTTTTATTGTACCTGTATACAGTATATGTGTATAATGATTGTATACAGTGTGTTCATTATGTATACAGTGTGTTTATTGTATATGTATAAACACTGTACACGCACACTTTATACAAACACTACATACACATTACACACACTTAAGAAAGGGAAGTCATTAGTCAAATTTTTAACTAATCAATCTTTATAGTCCACAGAAAATACATTAAAATATTATATTTAACATGTTATATCTCAACATTATAGACAGTGCCACAACTTTTTTCTAAAAGCTAAATGATAGAGACAATTAAAAGATTTACTCTAATGTTTTTTTGTTTAACAGGCTTAAAGGGAGATAATTGTTCTGTGGTAAAAAGAATAAAATGAAATTCACATTTCATCTCCCTGACCTGCAGCAATTCAATGTCTTTAGCTACAAATCTCACTATTCTAATGTTCTTTAACAGTGTTACAGAATCCCAGCTTGCTTTTCCCCATTTTCAGCTAGTTATACATAGATGTCTGGGCTAAGCCTATTGTTTGGATTGTATATAGTTTAAAAAGCTCTGCAGTATTTGACTCTGTCTATTGTATCCGGCTTCCCTGAGTGCTCGGCTTGCTGCATTTTACTTGTGCACTGTGTTTTCCAGGCCCATTTACGCCAATTCTCTTTGTACACACTTTGTTCATCGGGAAGCTTAAATTGACTTCTCCCCATTCTTTTTCCTTAACTAAAGATGCGCCATTAAGCGTGATTGAACTCTTTTGAAAAACACTTCCTAAAATGAAAGACCATAACAAATTAGTCTACCAGTGTTTGCAAATATTGTTTTTTTTTTTCCTTCAGTCAAATTGATGGGAAAAGGAATTGAAAACTTACCCATGCAATTGATACGTGTTTATTTGTTGCCTATTTCCCTTTTCAATGTTCTAACACTTCTGACAAAGATCAATGCACAGTGAGGAATTTTTTTCCCTTCTTATTGTTTATACTGAATGATTCTGTGTTGTCAATAGAAAAATCTTATAAATAACAATTGTAATAAGGGGGACAATGTCACATAAAATCTTTATTATACAATGCTTCGTGGGTTTTTTAACTTTGTAAACAAAATTTTTTACAATCGAACTTAAACGCTTTTAAATTTTGGTTGGGTAATTTCCCAACCCATTTTTTGTTTTTTTTATTTTATTTTTATATATTTTATATCATAAAAAAAAATATAAAAATTTTAATAAATATATTATATAAAGTTTAAAATATATATTATATGTGTATAATATATATATATGTGTGTGTGTATATTAATATAATATATATATTACAACATTATTTATATAATGTTGTAAAAATTTATATTTGTTATATTTATTTATATTATATATATATATAATATATATATATATACATATTACAACACATTTTATAAATTATTTTATGTGTGTTATTTATTATATATAAAATGTGTAATAATATTATTTACTATATGTGTATATATAATATTAATTAATATATATTATATAATATATTTACACACAATATATATATATATATATATATATATTATAATTAACATAATTTTTATATATATTATATGTGTTATATATATATACACCCCATATACACATTATATAATATATATATATATATGTGGTGTGTATATATATATATATATTGTATATATAAACAGAGAGACAGTAGGTTATGGGTATTACCCGTAACTCTTAATTATACATACATTATATATATATATATATATATATACACACACGCATACATGCTATATATAGTGTTATAATTTATATGGATATACGGTATGCATGTATATAGACATATATGTACCTGTATACACACATCATATACCCATATGAAATATAACAATATACACATATGCCATAGAATATACACATGTACCATGCACACATACTATGACAGTACAATACATTCATGTAACATTATGGGCCACATGTATGAAAACTGTTTAGGTCTAAAATTCACTGTTTTGCCCATAGGTTACTATGGGCAAAACAGTGAGTTTTAAACCTAAATAGTTTTCATACATGTGGCCATATTATTTTTATGTGTGTGTGTGTTGTTGTGTGTGTATTTTTAATGTATATTATATATTTTATATATATATATTATATATATATATATATATATAGACACACAAAATTCATGAGATATCAGATATAGTATATGTTCATTTATAGTATACAGTATGAATACACAGACATATAACAGACACATACTGTAGAAGCACACAAAATTTATATACACAGTATATACATCCCACATATATATGTATGTGTGTATACATATATGTATAGACCCATTATATATATATATATATATATATATATTATATATATTTTTATTAATAATTTTTTTTGAGGGAAAAATAGCAGCGCACAGAAAAAGAAAAAACAAACAAAACATTAGTTCCTCTTGATTTTGTATTAGGTATTCATCATTCATCTTACATATAATGAAAGACCCAGTAGTGAGGTTCTTGTCTTGCAGCTTCCCACCTGTTGTACGTTTGTTGATCTGCGGTTTAATCTGCAGTGATCCCAGAATGGATATGAAAATGATTGATTTGACTAGGACACTCTTGAGTAGAAAGCGATGCAAATCTTACATAATATGAAAGGAAATGCTTTAAGGTAGAATATTTTGCAGTCTTTTATTTTAGTATCATTTTCTTTATCAGTATGATTGTTCTGACATTTGGTTGTTTTAACAATAAAAAAGCAAAGTTTTAGGGCAAACAGCAGGGAATTCAATACAACATAAAAAACAACAATACTCTTAGGAAGTCCATTAATAAGAAAAGAAGTATGAGGTGAAAAATGACTTGCAAATATTTCTGATTTTTACACTACTCTTGAATTTAAGCATGTTTCAGGGTTTTTTTCTTTCCCAGTTTTTTTTTTAAATTTAAAAAAAACCCAAAAAAAATTTTACCCTTTTTTCCCTTTTTGGGAAATTTTTGAATGTACAAAAACAATCCCACGGTTTATAGCAACTTTTTTTTTTTTTTTTTTTTTTAAAAGGATGCAATAAAAGTTATATTTTTTAACGGGGGAATTTTGTGCTGCTTGTTTGGGCTGGGAATGCCGGATGTTTCTATCTTTGCTGAAAAAATACAACATAAAAAATTTGAAAAAAGGGAAAGGGAAAAAAAAAGAATTGATTTTTTTCTTTTTACGGGAATAGTTAAATATTACCATTATTTTCATTATTGTACAAATATTTTTCCTGTGAAGAATTATCAATATTTGAATTCAATAAATTTGGTTAAAAGGCATAATTTAAAAAAAAAAGTTTAACACCGTTTGGTTCTTTTTTGGGGTTTTAAAACTTTTGTTTTTTCTTACTATCCATTTTGCTTATACAAGTTTTCTTTCCTTTATCCCCTATCAATTTTATTTTTTTCAGGTGTTTACGTTGGTTTGGAGCACTAGAAATGTAGATTTTTAAAAAAAGAATTTCCCCAATTTCCAGAAATATCCTACCAGTGACAAAAGGGGCCTAATGCTTTAGGGACCTGCATTGAAAGTGGGAAAGAAAAGACCAGTGGCCACTATGAAAACATGAAAGGCCCAAAGAGGGGGTGGTCTTTTTTTAAAAAAAAACCCTTCCCCTTTTTCCCTTTTTTTATTTTTTTCCCACTGAATTTTAAATACCCAAAAACAATTTTAAAAAGGGGGGTTTTTTTTGGATTTCGAAAAAAAAAAGTTATCCTTGGTTTTTAAAAAAAGTGTTTACTATTTTCCCCAAAATATTTTTTTGTAAATTTTCTTTAGTTTTTAAAGTAATGAAATATTTGTTTTACTTTTCTTTTTTCAAAAGAAAATTTTTTTTAAAAGGGGGGGGGGAAAACCCCCTTTGAAAAATTTTTTAATTCTATCTGTTACTTTTCATTATTTTTTCTTGAGGGGTTTGGCCCCTTTTTTTTTTAAAAAGCGCGCTGTTTTGGGGAGGAGTAAAAAATTAGATTAAAAAAAAAACCTTTGCTTTCGGGTATAGTGTTAGGGCCTCCCCCAAGGGGCCAAAAAATCTCAAGGGTTTGTTAAACAATTTTAATGCGGCAGGGTTAGGGAAAATTAATTACCGGCGGGGGAAGTCTGCGGCCCGGGGGGGGAGGGGCAGTAGCCCGCCGGCCCCATTGACATTCCTTAATCGCGGCGCATATTCGCCGTTTAAAAATTTTGACATGTCACTTATCCCCCCCCGGTAAAATAAAAATCGTTTTGGGACGAGTGGGGAAAGGCGTAATTTCCATATTTCTTTTTGGAACCTATGGTTTTACCGTTTTTGGCGCATCCCCCCCTATTAGGGGCGCAAATCCCGGGCAAAATGAAAGCCGAAATTCCCCTTTGTGAACATGGGCCTAAAGAACCTTTCCCCCTGGGTAAATTTGTCTCAAACAGGGGGAGCTTCCGGCATCTGTGTTTTATACCTAAAGAAATGGTTAGGCGCTGGGGGGGGCCAAACCCCCCCCTGAACTCCAACCCTTTTGTCCCCGGGTTCCTCCCAAAAAGCAACCCCTGACGGCGTTAAACCTTGGGGATCAAAAAGGAAAGGGCCTGGCGCAAGGACCTGCAGGGGGGTCAAGACTGATATCTCTCCCAATCCAGGCCCCCCGGGTTTCAAAAGCCTTGAAATTTTCCAGGTCTTTTTACAAGGGTTTCCTTGTTTGATATCCATTCCTCTGTTTCCAAGCAAAGGGGAAACGACCCCCAATGGGTTGGCAAAATCGGAGGACGACTTAAAAAAACGGAAATTAGGAGGAAAAAATTAGGGGGTTCGGGAGCCCCCTAAATTGTCAAAAAAAAAACCCCTTAAAGGGGTTTTGCCACAATTTTCATTTTTACCCCCCTGCATCAGCTCTTCGGGCTCTGTGTCTCAAAAGGGGGGTTTGGGGGTTTTTGGTTTTTTTTGGGCATTTCATGGGGGCCCCAGCGGGAAACAAATCCCAGGCTTTCCCTCATTCTAGTCAAAGAAAAAGGGTCTGGTATGATGAACTGTGATAGCTACAATGTAGTTTCGGGAGGTTAAATTTTTTGCCTTACAGCAAAAAAGTTTCCCTAGGTTCAAACCCCTGTAAAAACCCAAAATATGTGGCCTTTTTTTCTCTTTTTTAATGAATACCTCTTTGGGTTTTCTTTTATTTATTTCCGGGTTTGGGATTTAATTACTAAGAAGCACAGAGGACGGGAGTGAATGACGAAACCGGGGGTTTTAAAACACGAAAGTGGGCTGCCTGGAGAGGGGGGTTTGATGCCCTAAGCATGTCTGACCCGGAAATGAGGAGCTCTCAGCCCAGGTTTATATCCCCTGGGATCGGCTGTAAACAATGGCCCCTTAAAAAGGGTCAGCTAAAAAAAAAAAAAGGGGTTTCCCCGAATTTTTGTTGATGATAAATTGGGGTTTTTAAAAAAGGGTTTTTTATTTAAAATTTTTAAAATTCCAATGTCCATTTTACTTTGTGGCAAAAAACCCCCTTTTAATGTACCCGGGGAGGGGAAACTGCCGTTCCAGCGAGAAACCGGGTCCCTCTGAACCCAAAAACACCTTTCCCTCAGTTATGGGCTTTTCCCAAACCAAAAATTTCATGGGTTCAAAAGGGGCGGTGATTTTGGGTGCGGCGTCACATGGCTGATTGAAATTTATGTCATGGGCGCCCCTTTCCAAACCCGCAAAGCCCTTTTTTTAAAAAATTTTGGCAAACCCCCCTAACTTTCCTGCCCCTACTTTTTAATTTACATTTGATAAAATTTTTGAGGAATGCATTTAAATTTAAGTGAGCCAAGCAGTTTTAGTGATGGATGGACCAGAGTTGTGACCCCGCCATCACCCTTTTGGATACTGCCCATATTTACTGCCATTTATCACACTTTAAATTTAAAAAAGGGGATTGAAAAACTCCCCTTTTTGGCCATTTAACCTTTCCCAAACCAAAAGATGCGGGGATCCCAAATGGTTTTAAGGGGTAAAAAGGGGGGTTTTTTCTGCCACCTGATTTATCCCCCTGCATTGCGATTCGGGGACATTTGGGGGAAGCCCCGTTTACCCCTCGTATTGTTTCCCCCCCTTTATTGGGCCCGTAGTTGGGTTACCCCCTTTTTCCTTCAAAGGTAAATTTTATTATAACAACAAGGGGTTCCTTAATTTTGGGGGAAAAAATTAAGAAAAATTTAAAAAACCCCCCAAAGGGGAAAAATTTTACAAGGCCAAATAGTTTTTGTTTTAGAAAAAAATAAGAACCAGAAAAAAATTTTGGCCCCAATTTTTCCAAACAATAATGTCCTTTATAGCTTCTAGCCCTTCTATGTTTTTAGAAAAGTTTCAACCCCTTTCTTCGGCCCCGTTTTGCCAAGGGGGCGTTGGGGCCCGGCCAAATTTGGGTTTGGGTTTTTTAGTTTTGATGCAAAAACCGGCCTTGGCTTAAATGGGTTTGCCCCAAAAATGCCCCTAAAAAGTTTTTTTAATTTTTAAAAAATAGGGGGGTTAAAAAAAAAAATTTTAAAATAAAAATTTTAAAATTTTAAAAATTTTAAAAAAATAATTTATAAAATTTTTAAATTTTTTAAAAGTTTAAAAATTTAAATTTAAAATTTAAGGGTTTAAAATTTTAATTAAAAATGGGGGGAATTAATAATTTTTTTTTATTTAAAAAAATAAAATAAAAAAACTTTTAACGTCCCCAAGGCCAATTTTAAAAAAATTTTTTTAGGTTTCCCCAAATTTCTTTTGTTTTTTAGCCCGTTTGAGTTTTTTTTCCCAAGGGGGGGTTTCAAAATTTTGTTTTCTTAAGGGGAGGTTAAAATTTCCAAAAATTGTAGCCAAAATTTTTTGTTTTAAAACTTTGCTAAAAGTCTTAAAAAAAGTAAAGATGGTTTTGGTCTAACTTTTTAAAACCAAAACTAGGGCACTATTGATAAAAAGTTGCCCCCAAAGGGTTTTCAGATAAAAAAAAGGGGGGGGGAATTATTAAAAAGGCCCCTTTAAAATCTTTTTAGAATATTAAAAAAAAAAAAAATAAAATAAACCCCCAAACAAAAAAAAATTTTTGTTGTTTAAAGACAACCCTGTGACCCAAATGGGCAGGTCTTGGGTTTTTGTAAATCCTTGGTTTCTGTGAAATTAAAAAAAATTTTGGATCATTTTTTCTCCCTTTTATCTCTTTTTGTTTTGCTGTTTCCCCTGTTTTTTTCCTTAAAATTTTTTTTCTGAAACGTCAGATGGGTGTTTAACCCCTTCCAGTTTTCAGATGGGTATGTCCCTACTGTCAGCATTTATTTGGCCTGTTAGACTTTTGCCAGGGATGCACCCCGCAATTGGTAAAACCCAGCTGAAGACTGGGTTTAAAGAAATTTTTTGGGCAATGACCCCGGGGAAAAATGACAAAAAAGGAGGGTCTAAAGGGGTAAATTTTTCCCTTTTTCTAAAACAAACATGTCTGGAATAGCCACATCTCCTCCTTAACCTCCGTGGTAAACACTGTAAAAGGAAATGAAAGAAAAAAACAAAACAAAAACACTTTTGAAAATTTTCCCTTTTTGTTTTAAACTATTAAAAAGTCTTGGAAAAGGGGGTTTTTTACGATAACGTTTACCTTACAGGTTTTTTTTTTGGGGCTTTTTGTTTGGGGCTCACTCTTAATAATTTGGGAAATTTTTTTTGAAAGTGTCAGCTTACCCGAGGATAAGCCGTATCGCAATTTTTATTAACCCCATATTTTGCAAAAATGTAATACTTCTGTTTGCTACAGCAATAAAGTTTCTTTGAATGACAATGAAAAAAAAAAATCGTATATACCCCAAAATGGTACCAGTTAAAATGACTCATCATGCAAAAAAAACAAACCCATGCTCCGGTCCCCTGACAGGAAAAAAATAAAATGAAAAAAGTTATATATACTATTGAATTGGTGGATTTTCATGAAGTAGGGCATTGTTTAGATACAATCGGGTCAGAGTCACTGTGGGTGCACACTTGTTTTTATAATTTTATCAGTCACTTGATGAATCACGAGTCTTTCTGATACTTTTGTATGTTTGTATGTTCTGTGCAAATTTATGAAAAAATTAGTTCCCTGAATTTGTTGTACACAGAAAATTTTTAAAATTCACGTTACAATACTCATATCCTACAAATTGAATAACTACTGATCATTCGTCAAATATTCAACTTTACTGTTATATTGAAACATTCACTACAAGGTAAGGATCCTGTTGAAAACATATATCGATGGCTTGGACTAAAACTTACTAGGCAGGAACATATGAAGGACACCAGGGCCATCTGGTGGACATCATTGGAACTAAATTCTGCAAAACTTCAAAATTTAATGTAGATATTAAAGGAGCTTTCCCATCTCAGGCACTTATGAGTTATCTCTGTAATATTCCAGAGGTGGGACCCGCACCCATCTTAAGAAACAGGTCTCCCAACTTTACTGTACAGAACCGAGATGTTTGGCCCGTGCATCAGTGACATTTTTCTCTATCCCTTTAACGACTGCCCACGGTTTCAGATGGCAAGCGGGTGTAGGTCGTTAATCTGCAGCCCCTGCAACGTCAAGAAACCGCTGCTGCGGTAGGGGGGTTTTACGGCTCCCAGCGCCGCAGCTCCGCTAGGAACAGAGCTGTACTTCAACAACTCTGTTCCTATAGCAGTCTCTGTAAACGCCAGGCAGTGCTGCCATTAGTCATCTATTAACCGTTTTGGGCCCCATGCAGCCAAATCAAATGGGGCCCCCACCCATTATAGTTACTATTTTTAACATATCAAGGGGTCCCATTTTTGAATTTGGGCCGCTTGACTGAAAGTTACATGCCTTCTGGCTCAACGTCGGTGCAGGAAGCGGAGGAAGGAGGAAAAACCTCGATGCCAGGTGCTTATCCCTTTGATATGGCCGCAAGTCAGTCACTGACCGTGGCATAAATAAAGGGCCAATTCATGCTCCATCGGATGATCGAGATCCCGGTGACCCAACGGTGTCTGAGGATGTCTGTACAGTCAGCCCTGGAGACCTATGCTTGCCCAAGGCTGTCTGTTTAAAACAAGCCTGTAGTCTGGGCACACTGATCAGAGTTCTAATGTTTTTAGGCATATATAAATACATTACTATGTGTAAAATAAAACAATTGTTTAAATAGTTATCCCTTCAAGGGTTAATTAAATAGAAAAAAAGTAAAAAAAAACAAAAATGTATAGAAAAAAAAGAAAATAATGCAATAATTTAATAAAAAAATTATTGTGCCTTACATTCCACAAAAAAACAAAAACCTACACATATTAGGTATCCACCCAACTGTAAATAACCTGGTTTAGAATTATCTAACAAGCTATTTAGTGTGTAATGTTGAATGGTGTAAATAACAATAATAATAAAAAAAAATATTTGAAAAAAATTGAAAAAAAATCTGATTTATTTATATTTGAAATAAAGCTTATGTTCCAAAAAAGTACAACTTTCCGCTAATACAAGGTCTCATTACACTGCATCATTGAAAAAATTAAAAAACGTTTCCAATTTAAAAAGTTGGTAAATTTCTAAAAATTTAAAGGGTATAAAAGATCCTGTCATTTATTTTTTGGTTTAATCAATTCTTATGTTACAAATACAGTCTAATGAAGAGGACTTCTCTTTAGGTCACAATAACCATTTTGGCTACATTACCCTCCAATCATCCTAAACTTGATGCCAGTCTGATTCACCTCCATCCTCGTACTTCTTGCCCTCTTCCATTGCCTATCCCTTCACTGGTTTCCCATTGCCCCAGCGAATCAGTTCAAGTTAGTTACACCATGACCTTCTGTAAAGGTGGGTGTTGGACCTCTCGGACCACCGCAAAGCGATGATATCTAAAGCCATTGCCAGGGAACGGGGAATCTAAGTAGCCCGGTTTTTACAGGTTAGCCCGCCGCATAAAAGGGGATGGACTTGCTTGCCGGCTCTAAGAGAGATACCAGGGTCGTCCCCCCCTGACGTGACTTGCTTGCGTGGCGGACGAGTTGCAGCGATTGGTACAGCATCGTAGTCAGAATTCGTAAGTCGTGGGAAGGCCTGTGAGGTCAGGGGCCAGGCGGCAAATGGCTTCCATGGTCCGTGGACAGGCCAGGAAGGTCAGGTAGGCGGCAGAGGATTCGGAGTGCGAGAAGAAAACAGTATAGCAAGGGGTCTGGTACACGGTAATTAAGGCGAGCGAGATATGCTTTGGAACAAAGCTTTTCTTAGGGCACGGGGGGCAAAATAGATACCAGCAAAGGGTAAAAAAAAAAAGTCCCGCTGTCTGTCACCAATATATAGGGCAAGCACTGTGCAATTGCAGCCAATTTTTGGCGGCGTGGCCCTTTACATTGTACGAGGACAGAGCGCACGCTTTAGAGAGCGAGGCACGCGCGCCGCGGCCTCGGGCAAGAGGACGCCGACAGCAGGAACGAGGTTCAGGTGAAGTGACGGAAGCGCTGCGCCGCGCGCCTGCGGCCCGTCCCCGCGGCAGCAGCGCCAAACATCCGGGAAGGGATCCCAGCAGAGGGGCAAAGGGTGCGCCTGCGGCCCGCGGGCCGGCTGGAGCGCGGCGTTTGCCCGCTACAGTACCCCCCTTAGGTACTCCCCCTTGCTTTTTAGGCCGAAGGAACCTGCGGACTAGATTATTAGATTCTGGTTCCCAGGACCTCTCTCTTCGGGACCCGCACAGCCCTTCCAGTCGACCTGGAAGAACCTTTTTACCCGTTGGTCTTCGATGGCAAGATTGTCCTTGACCTCAAAATACATTCGGAAGACTCAAACCACCGGAGTAAAGGAGAGCGCACTCTTCCGAGAGAACCGGTTCAAGACCAGAGGGCTTTAGGATGGAGCGTGGAAGACAGTTGGGAATAACGAAAAAAAAGAGAGGGGGTAGGCAGAGCTGGTAGCACATGAATTAATTTGGACGGAGCAACTCTATAAAAAGGCCCAGGGATACCGCGGGCCCAACTTATACTGGGAGACTTGAGGGTACGTATCTGGCGAGAGCCACACCTTATTTCTCCTCCCGGCTGGAATGTGGGAGGAGGCCTTATCCTTCTTGTCCGGCCTGGGTCATTCATGCGGGTAGAGGCCCGGATTAGCATGTCGAGTCTCCACGCCAGATGGGCCTTGATAGTCATGCACTTTGGTTGTCCACAGGCGGGGAACCTCGAAAGTCGTAGCCAAGGGGAGTGGGCGGGGATCATGCTGTGGCTGTTGTGACGACGTATAGATCCATCCCACCAGGAATGGAGAAGAAAGAAACGCCCGTAAGAATTCAGGTCACGATGGTTTGTAGGAGAACTCAGACACACTTCGGTGGCAGCAGCTCGGTCCAGTTTGTCATGACGGACTGAGGTGAAAAGGCGCGGTATTAGCCCCAATATCTGATTTCACCCTCTCCACTTGGACCATTAGTCTGGGGTTGGTAGGCAAGAAGAAAAATTTAACTTTAGCAAGCACTGAGAACACAGGGCCCGCCAGAAATTGGAGACAAATTTGGACGCCACGATCTGACAACGACTATGCAAAGGGTATTCCATGCAGACGAAATAATATGCTGGAAGAAATGTCGGGCCTGTTGTGGAAACCAGATCACGGGTATGTCCAGGGTCTGGGGTTTTTGAAGTGGGACATTGTTAGTGGTATCGTGTCCCCGTGGACCACCCAGATTGACAGAATTCCCCGGAATAATGAGGGCCGGAAGGTCCAGTGACGAGTCCATTGCCTATGTGTGGTCCATGGAGGACTCTGGGCGAGGCAGGGGACTAAGAGGCGAGGGCCCCTATGGCGTGGAACCTTTTTTCCGGGCACACGTGACAACAGGGAGAGAACTACATGTCTTTGATGTCCTGGGGCAGGGTCTAGGCCACCAGTTAGCGCCGTGAGAAAGAAGGGCGTGGACTTTCGTTTACCCCGGGGTGACCAGCCAGGAGAGGAGGAGAAAAACTATGCCCCCCACTCCAGAATGCCTCCGTTACTCGAGCGGCGGCATCGAACGTTGTGTCTTGCCCCGGGGTAGGTACCTTAACAAGATCCACTAGGGTGCCGCGTGGTTCAGCAGTTCAGGGCGCAAATATTATGGCTGGGACATCGGTTTCTTCTTCCCCAGTAACGTCGAGGATCGGGAAGAGGGTATTCAGCCCTTGACGTTCTTCTCAGGCGGCCGGGGAAAATGTATCTGAAAGTCAAAAGCGAGAGGAGAATAAGAGTGACCACCGGTCCCTGGCGAGGATTCAAACGGGAGCTGGGCAGGTATGGAGTACTGAAGATTCTTGTGGTCCGTGAAGACGTCGAAAGGATGGACGGGCCCCCCTCCAGCTAAAATATTCGCCATCATCCAGATCCAATTGCATGTCCAGCAGTTCACCGCATTCTCCTTTGGTTATAGTTACGTTTTAGCTGGAGAGAAGGTCCTGGAAAAAAAGCCGCAAGTAACGTTTATTGCCTTTTGGGCCCTTCTGGTCAGGACCGCCCCTGCTCCCACGGGAAGAGGCATCCACCTCCAGGTCTGGTAGGGCTTATCCAGATCCAGGGCGAACCCACGGATAGGTGCTGAAGAAAGAAAACCGCCTGGACTTCTGTTGAGAGAATATTCTTCAGCTGACGAGGGCCAACATCTTGGATTGGCATTTCTTCCGGGTGAGGGCCCACGATGGTATAGCCACAGCGATGAAAAGTGGGGAACTAACTGCGGGTAGTAGTTGAGGCGAAACCAGGAAGCGTTTGAATAGCCCGAACGACCGGGACAGGGATGGCCACTGCTGTATGCGGAGGGAGTTTAGCTGAGGCCATCTGCAGACACAACGATCGGGCAGGAATATGTAACCAAATGCATGGGTAGACTTGTCCTGGTGGAACCGACAATTATTCCAAGCTTAGGCATACAGTCGATTTGTTCCGCAGACGTTCGCAGGAACCTGGCCGTACTTGTACCGATGAAGCCTGTTTGTCAGAAGAGAAAAAAAATAAGAATATCGTTCCTGATACACTATGACGCAGGTGTTTACCAGCAGTCTCTGATTACGTCATGGACGAAAGCCTGGGGGCGAAACACGGCTGGGGCGTTGCATACGCCCAAAACGGCAATTCACGAGGTACTCGAACAAATGAAAGTCCCGGGTGGTTGAAAGCCGTTGTTCCACTCGTCCCCTCAGAATTCTGGACGAGGTTATAAGGCACCGCGCAGGTTTAATTTAGTAAACACCTGGCACCACGAAGACGATCATAAGAGCTCCGATATCGGGGTTCGAGGGTGACGATTCTTCACCGTGGATCTTGTTCAGCCCCCTGTATCGATGCTACGGGCGAAGAGACCCGTATTTCTTCCTGGAGAAAAAGAAGCCTAGGCACCGTGCGGGCGAGGAGGTACTTGCGTAGAAACCCTTTTGCCCCAAATTCTCCTGTATTATAATGCCGACCATGGCCTGAGTCTCTGGGCACGGACAAGAGGGTAGGACCCTACCCCCATGGGGGGAATGGTTCCGGGAAGGAGGTTATGTGGACAGTAATATGAAGATGGGGTAGGTAGCTCTCATCCTGTTTCTCCGGAGAAAAACACATCACTGAAATCCTGGTACTCCGCTGGGGCAGAAACCGGTAGAGAAAGGATTGACGGTGGACTGGGACGGAGAGAAGAAGATGGACACCGGGGTGGTGCCACAAAACAGAGACTCCTGGCACTCCGATCCCCCAGCGTTAGAACTGTTGCCGTCTTCCAATCATGCGTAGGGGCGTGGCAGTTGAAGGCCAGGGCAGCCCCAAACAAGGATCGTCGAAGAAAGCCCCCAAAGAAAGCGCGAGGCAGGACAATGAAAGGGATCTTCTCCAGTGTGTAGGACCCCTACCTGGAGGGTAACGGGCCGGAGTGATGATCCCTGGATGGAGTTCGCTTGAGGAAGCTCCCGCTGGAATGAAGTGATGAGCAAAGGCTTTTACAAGCGGACTGACTGGCACGCGAATTAGCGAGGAACAACAAGGAGGCATGAATGAAGTTCCCGGCAGGTCAGAGCCGGGAGTCCAGGAAGGCAGAGACCCAGAACAAAGAGGGGATAGGCCCTGCATCCGTTCGTTAACCTCCACTAGCTAATAACATCATAAGTCATGGAGGAGGTAGGGACCTGAAGCACCTAGGGACGGCCTCTACAAACGGCTTCTTAGAGTCGCGAGCGTTTCCCGACCGCTGAGGACGCTGCGCAAACAAACTTCTACGGAAAATTGATCCCGGACTGGCGGCAGTAAGGTACAGTAGGAGACAAAGGTTTCTCATCCGGCGGCGGGACAGCTCAGACTATGACAAGTGGAGCCCGTCCACATGCATGGGTTCTTCGGTGGAAACCTGAGGAGGAGGCAGTGGAGATCTCTGTAACACAGGTGGGCCAGACGAGCGTAGACGGTGAGGATTGTGCCGAATCACGCTATCCTGTGCGGAGCTCCTGCTGTCTTTCTGCCCATAACGCTGTCATTGCGTGTGGCTTCAGGTGGGTGAGCTCGCTCAACGAAGATGGAAGATCCCGTGACTGCAACTTAGGCGTCCTTTACTCTGCTTGTACAGGAAGGCCCGTCTTGATTAGTGGCGGCTGAGGCCGGCGTCATTTCCATGCCAGTCGGAGGGCTAGGGTTGCCGGAGACTGGACGCATAATCTCCTACGGTGGAAGGTCCCCCTTGACGAAAGGTTCAATTAGCGCGGTTCCTCAGAAGACGCAGAACGCGCCAGGATCATCGAAGGACACTGCGGGAAATTATAGAGAGGAAGGCAGGTAGGTCTGCGGGTCACTGGATCCATTCTGGTCCCAAAGAGGCGTCGCCCAGGCCAGGGCATTTCCCGGATAACAGGCTCAGCCAACAAACTCCACCTTCGACCTTTTGGTAGGAATATGGTCGGCCATCAGCATCCACGTGCATGGGAACACTGCGTGTGAAAACCTCTGCAAAGCTTCGGAGTCACGTCAAACTTGGAGGGGTAGAGGAAGGGCGAAAGGCTTCGGGCACCTCGGTTGCCAGCGGGGACCGCGCCGGGGGGGCTATAGGAACCGCTGAGCGGAAGAGGCAGGTTGCGGTGCTGAGACGCCAGCAATTGGGCATCATGGCGGACAGCTGGACCCAATTGCTGCGCTTGTATGCGCGAATCTGCTGCAACTGTTGGGGGTCAATGTTCGTGAGGATCCGCCAAGAACTTGGGCAGAAGGGCACCTTATGCGGGGCTGGTCCAAAGGCTGGATCTAACTGTAAACGGCTGGGGTGGTGGACCCTCTGGACCACCGCAGCGATGATCCAGCTAAGCCCACGCCTCGGGAACGGTTGAATCTAAGTACGCCCCACCGGTTTCTCCAGAGCCCGCCGCAAAGCGGGATGGACTTGATGCGGCGTGAGGCTACCCAGGTCGTCCCCCCTGACGTGACTTGATTTGCGATTGGCTGGCGAGTGAAGCGAGGTAGAATCGTAGCAGAATCGTGCAGTCGTGGGCAGGCCGTGAGTCAGGCAGGGGCGGGCAATGACCAAGTGTTCGTGGTTTGTGGACAGGCAGGAAGGTCAGGGCAGGCGGGCGAGGTTTCGGAGTCGAGAAACGAAATGCAAGGGGTTGGTAAACTGGATAAGGCGAGATATTGCTTTGGAGACACGCTTTCTCTAGGGACACGGGGCATAATCATTTGATCCAAGGCAAGGAAGTCCCGCTGACCACCACCCGTCAGCCCAATATATAGGGGCCCCCCCCACAGCACACTGGACAAGCAGCCAATTATTGGCGGAGGACGCGACAGAGCAGTGGAACGAGGTAAGGTGATGTGGTGACCGGAGCAGAGCGCGCCGCGGCCACGATCACCGTGACCAGCAGCGCCACCCCGTCCGGGATGGGATTCCCAGACGGAGGGGCACGGGTGCGCCCTGCTGCCCAGGGCGGCGAGCGCGGCGTCGCCCGCTACACTACAAGGCTCTCCATATCCTCTCACCTCCATACTGCTCTGCCTTAATCTCTAGTTATCTCCACTCACACAAATGCTCTGCTCCTCACTGGTCCTTCTTCTTCTGCTCCCCCGGTGGGTGTCAGCTCCTCACACAAACCATCTCCAAGACTTCTTTTACAGGACCAGCACGCCATATCGTGCTTCCCCCATTACCCTGGTATTACATTGCACCCAACTCATCAGTTCTGTTTCAATGTTCACTGCTTCAAAAGGCATTCTGAATTCCATGCTCTTCAGGTTTTGCCTATCAACCCACTTGATATATAATCACGATGTAAACTACCCCCTCCTCTAACTTTTGGTCATGCCCGAATTCCTCAGGTCGCTTGACAAAGGCCTTGTTGAGTGATAAGCCTGTAGCGGACAGGTTCCTTTTTCCATCTGCACCAGTTGAGGGGTCAATATCGTAACACATTGTAATTGTTTTGACTTTATGATATGTAATGTAAACCCATGGAATTTTACAGCGCATATGGAATAAATCGATTGCTCTAATATAAAAATAATAATATTATTTACCATTTACAATCTCATATCCTCTCGATAGAACTAAAGCTCCTCAAACTTCATTGAAATTGAAAGTTACATGTATAACTCGCGAGCTTAATAGATGTTTTGTAAGATGTGAATGGATTGTTAGTTGAGGGGGGTAACTACCATACACTAATGTTATCACAGCAAAGCAAATGAGAAGGTGTGTCCGTTCAAAATTTCCTGGAATCACTATTTTCCACGCTTTTCCCAAGGTTTCACTAGGGCTCTTTTTTCCGCTCCCTTTTAAGGCCTATTAATCTCTGGTATTGATCTGGTTTTGAAAACCTAAAGGCATCCTGGTTGGGATCGACATCTGCTAGCCTCTAGTTTTTTCGTTCACCCAGTTATTTAAGGGACTCCAGGGATGTCTTTAAAATATGCTGGAATATAAAAATTTTCTGGAAACCATCATATATGTGGGGTCCTCTTGGCGTTATTGTTTCGCTTTATACCTCCCATTCCACAACCTTTGGCCTTTTATCCATGCACTCACATTGTCATACTTGATAATCATACACTTAAGTACTGAGGATAATTTGAAACATTATCATGGTTTCTTGGTTTCCTTTTGGAACATAATTTTCAATTTTAACAGGATTTTTTTTCTTCAAATTCAAGGATGCTCCTTTGGGATTCCTGTTTTCACCTTCATTGGCTAATACATTTTGTGATTTGTGTGAGGTGGTGGGAGGAGATATTTATTTATCGGATTGACATTTTTTTTGCTGAGGATTTTTTTTTTATATCCAGTAAAATGATGACACCTTATTAATCTGGCAGGGACCATCTTCCTCAATACCCAAAAATTTTTTAGACTATATCAATAAACAATCAAAAAAAACTCAGTTTTTACATTATGAATCTAGGGATAATACTATTTACTTTCCTACATTTAAAATTAACTGGGGATATCACTACTGGTAAAATACCCCTCTTGTTCATATAGGAAACCCATCTCTGGAAATGCTCTTTTGTGTGCCACCAGTTGTCATCCAAGACATATTATTAATAACTTACCAGTTGGAGAGTTTATCCGGGCCAGGAGAAATTGCAGTAAATCAGAAGATTTTTGAGAGGGAAAAATCGGTTATCACACACAGATTCCAGAAAAGGGAGTATAAACCATGGTTGATACATAGGGCAATTAAAAAAGCAGAAAGCAGAGAAAGAACAATGTAGATGAGCAATATTGGCTTGACAATTATTCCCTTTTGCTTCTCAAAGATTCAGTGAATCAGAAGTAAATTGAGGGCACTTCCGGTTCCGGCGCCGGCGCATGAGGCCGCAGTGAGGAACGGCTCCCCGCGCCCGCCGGCTTTTAGAGTG
This sequence comes from Phyllomedusa bahiana, assembly GCA_025379985.1. Classification (NCBI taxonomy): domain Eukaryota; kingdom Metazoa; phylum Chordata; class Amphibia; order Anura; family Hylidae; genus Phyllomedusa; species Phyllomedusa bahiana. Next base: position 38,417 of record JAODAL010038675.1, read on the forward strand.
GCAATAGCTGTTTAATACAGCGCAGACCGGCCGACCATAGCGGGGATAGCCCGCCCGCACACCGGAGCATTCTGCCCGACGGGGATCGGGGCGCACCGGGACCCTGTTTACCGCCCGAATCGCCCGCCGCGGGACACGTGAAGCCCTAGGGCCTGTCTGCTTCCTGCAGGGGGCGGCTTAGGTGCGGCGTGCACCAGCAGCAGCAGAGGGACGTCCTCTCCTGTGGTCCCGCTGGAAGTGGGGTAAGGAGCTTTCCCCTGCCCCAATAACACCCAGAGGAATGCCACTCCCGGAGGGGGGGGCTTATGATACGGCTGGCTTGCCATACAGAAGCATTAACCCCAGGCTGCCTGCACACTTGCCACTCAGTGTGAGCAGCTTATCTGCAGAAGGGGGGCCCCTCACAGCTGCCAGAGGGGTTACAAACCCCCCACGTTCCTTCTGTCTGTTCTACTCCCTGATGGAGAAATATTACCCCAAGGCCCGAAGACCGGAGCACCACGAGACCCC
>JAODAL010038676.1:0-38924 GCA_025379985.1 Phyllomedusa bahiana
TATTCAGAAAAAACGCACTGTGTGAATCCACTCTTACCCTGCCTCACAGCGGTATGTTTTGTGAAGAAAACAGGTCTAAATTACCAAGAAGTTTTTCTTTTTCCGCCTCATAGGACTTAGTCTAATGTTTTGGCCCAAATCCTGATGAGTACAGCATGTCTCTATACCAGGGGTGGGGAACCTTTTTTGTGCCAAGGGCCATTTAGATATTTATAACAACATTTTGCAGGCTATGTAAAATTATCAGCTTAAAAATTAGCCTGTAATGTTTGGCCAAACATTTAGTTAACTCACCCGCGGTGTGATGGCTGGAACTGCTTCTCTCCCTGATCACCACAAGTGCAGAACGAGCAAGAACATCGGCAGCAAATCTCATCCATGCTGTTCTCCAGTCCCTCCCTGTGCTATGATGTCTATAACCTTTCTCCCATGACTTGCAGCAGCATATTGGGGCGCAAAGGACATGATTAAAACACTTGATGTCCCCAAGTTAACAAACAGGTGCCAAGAGCCTCGGAGACCAGCGCATGCGCAGTAGCACATCAGGGAAGGAAGGCTTGAGCCAGATCTGCTACTGTGCATGCGCTGGTCTCCAAGGATACTGGCACTTGTTTGCTGAATTGGGCACATATACAGCCCATGATGTTCCCTACCCCTGTCCTAGAGCACTAGAAGAGTGACAGCTGTGGTAAGACACAAGAAGCCCCCTCCAACCTTCTAGGAATTGTAATATATTGTAGTACTGCTAGACACTAATATACTAGCAACTGAGCACCTGCAGGTATGTATCACAGCAGCAGAACACTGGGTGGAAAATGTACATGTAGCTATATTCCCTTGATACCACATATCAGGCTGTGGATCCCCCAATAATCTAATGCCTGAGGGGCTGCAGGAACCTCAATGGAGATCTTCTGTATGGTAATCATAGGTTATACGTATTGGGGATGAATTTACTAAGATCAGCACTTTATACGTCTATCTTAAATCCATTTACACTTAATAAAATGACAAATTTATTAAGAGCTACTATCCTCGCATCAAATGTGGCGCTCTTTTGGTTGGAGTGAAGATTTGTACCCACTTTGCTAAACTTCTCCTACTTGGCTCTACGCTTTTAAAAAGTTACGAGAGATGCACAAACACTACATGTCGCAAGTTTGGGTGCAATTGGGACTTAAAGGGGTTGTCTCACTACAGTCATTAGTTTTCAACCTATAGGGAATGGTAAATGAATACTTTTTTCCAAATACATTGCTTTGTTTGTTTTGCTTTGTTGAGGAGATGAGACATTATCTGCTCTGAATGCAGGGAGTCACACAGGTTGGACTGCCAGCAGTTTGAGAACAGAGTGCTCTCTCTAACAAAGGAGAGTAATTACTTGTTTACTTTGAGCTGTGAAGCTCTCTGCATTACAGATAAAATCTGCTCTCATGTCAGTGCAATTAGAAGAACTAATATGCACTGATAATCACTGCTATAGAACCACCAACACCCTGAGCCAAGAAGCATGAATCTGCAACTACTTTGGCTCTGTGAAACAGCATGGTGAGAGTCAGACAGCCCCTTTAAGTGATATTTACAAAAAAAACTGCTGATATTTTATAGTGATCTGTCAGAAATTGATTGAGGTCTTGGTGCGGCGACCCCAGAAATATCTAAGGCAGCGGACTTCCAGGCCCTTTGGCACCCATCAGCTCTTTTTTGGGAGCTAAGTATGGCTACTTCTGACCCAGTCAGAATCCACACTCTGACCCACTCCAGTCACAGCATATGACGTGTTTTTTTTTCACATGAACATGACCAAGAGACATCTTACACCTGTTGCACAAGTGACAAAAGCTTTTTGAAACTGATAACCGCGATTTTATTTTTTCTCTGTCTCAGATGTGGCTTTACAAGGGAGTGGCAGCTTGTTGGCTTCAGAAGTAGCATATATTCATCAATGTCAAAATATTTTTTTCCATAGAAAAGTAAATGTGTGTCAAGTGAGACATGGGGCAGAGCCTATGCATACTTCAGAGCCATTGATCATGTGTCAGCACTAAAACCTGTTTACTGCACTTGAAGGGCTTTTGCCTGTCCTGAAACCATCTGAGACCAGTTCATAGCTCGCTATGATCTGCGCTCACAGATGATTTTACGAGAATGCAAAACCCTTTTAGGGAACCCACTTCGGTATCTCTATGGGCTCATGCTCCCTACTGAGCAATGGGGAGGTAGCGCCCAGATACAGAGCCCTGGGGCCTCCAGGGACTGCTGTATAGGCTCCAGCAGGTGCCTATGGACAAATATATGAGCCTCCATACACCTGTATTGGTGACAGTTTGCAGCTCACTACAATATGGAGGTTATAAGGAGCTGTAAGGCTATGTCCACACTGCATAAGAAAACGATCGTATCTCCGGCGCTTTTCGTTTTTTAAAAGCGCCACAGATACGATCGTTAGTGCAGCCCCATAGACGGCAATAGAAAAGACGAGCTGCAGTCTCCACAGCTCGTCTTCTCTCTGCTCGTCTTTCAGCAGCGGCGTATTATACATCATGTTGTATAATCCGCCGGCGCTTCTCATTGTCTTTCCGTCTTCTCATACAATACAATTGTATGGGCGACGTCGGGAAAACGAAAAGCGACCGCGTTTTTTTTGTCACAAAGCCTGACAAAAACCGCGGTCCTGCATCGGAGAAAAAACGGCCGCTTTCAGGCTGTTTTTTGTCTGATGCAGTGTAAACATAGCCTAATATGGCCTTGTGTGTGACATCTCATGAGCTAAAATCTGCAGCAGATCCCCCCCCCCCCTCCCGTGCTGCGTCCACACAGCAAAAGACAAAATACTCATCAGATTCTGAATCAGAATCTGATGAGTAATGGAGCAGTATATTACACTCGGTTGTTGTTGTTTTGGCGAGTTGTTCAATAAGTTTTTGTCACAGAGCATTATTGAGCCAAAAAATGACAGCAGAACTTTCTGGTCCTTTGTCCGGCCATCCTAATGACTTTACTAGTACATTTTCTGCTGTTTTCCCAGTGAAATACGGCGGAAGAATGAACATATTCCGTGTCATATAGACTACAACTCGGATTTTTTTCTCCTCTGCAGTTCAGTGTGAAGTAAAATGAGTTTTCCCAATTAAATCCAAAGGATGCGCATTGCAGTGGGGATGTTTGCCTCCATGTCAAAATCCATTGTGTGAACATACCCTTATAGAGATTTAACCCTTTTCCCTCACTACTATACAGTATTCCCTGTATAGCTATAAAGCCATGACCATTTATATATGGAAATTAACTCTACTTTTTGTAGTCTACTGCATTTCACCCTCTCAGAATTTCTTAGGGGAGACACCCTTTGCTCTTGTTGTACCAAAAAATGTGCTTGTTCCTCAAAATTATTTCTATGTTTAGGCTGACTTGATGGAACAGTTTCTTGACAGATCACATGTTGTCCCTCTGTTTGGACTCCCAGTGATCACGATCTGTGAGGAAATTTGGCATTAATGCCTTGTCCCCATGGCACAGGGTTTCAGACGTTTTTTCAGATGGTTTTCGGTTTTGAAAACCGTCTGCGAACCGGGTGAAAACTTTTAAAACAGGCCTCTATGGAAAACCCGCGCAGCAGTCCCCACTGCACAGGTTTTCGAAAAACATAGAACATGTTCATTCTTCCGTCCGTTTTTCGGGCGGCAGAAGAATACGTCTATATGAAGGGGAAGGGCTTTTCGCCGCTGATCGCAGAGCAAAGCCGCCCCCCCCTGCGGCCGTGTACACGGCACGAAAACAGTACAAATACCGGTAAGATAAACCGACCAGTATTTGTCCTGTGCCGTGTAAACAGCCTCTAAGGGATCAGTTTCCCCTGCAGTGCCGCCATAGAGGAAAGGAAGCTTTAGGGGATGTTCACACTGTGTGTTTCAATCCGAAAAATGTATTGAAAAGCTCTGCGTAAAACGTATTCAAACATGCACCCAAAGTGCGCTGCGTGTTTGGATGCGTTTTCCGTGCAGCACAAACGCACCCTATGGTTTTAAATAGGCTGTCTGCTGCGTAAAACGGTCAAGAATTGACAGGACAATTCTTTGATTGAATCCGGTTTACGCATCGGAACGACGATGCTCGTTTTACATTGATTTCAATGTAAAAGCACATTAAACATTGTTGAATACGTTTTTGGGTCAGTTTTTCGGTACATGATTTGCGGTGCTCATTCAGATCAATAAATTGTCCCTATAGGGCTATGTCGGATTCAGTATCTAGAATTCACAAAAATCCTATTATACATCATCCCCCATAGACCTCAGTAAAAGATGTGAGCTTTAGTCTACGTAGCTCGGATTTCCCGACGTTGGTTTTGAAATCCGACGGTCTTGAAAAAAATGTAAAACATGTTCTATAATCCACCCGAGAAACGAATGTAAAATACTGCTCAGACTCTAATCTGACCAGTATTTTGCCATCTGTTGTGTAGAGGCAGCCTAAAGGTATGTCCAGACGACGAGTACGTTTTTCTCATTGTATTCGGCCATTGAAAACTGCGTTGGATTTCACATGTTATTGTATGTGGGTTTGGGTCGTTTTATTTTTGGTGGATTTATAGTCAGAAACAGGTCCCATCCATTTCTGTGGGATTTTGCACTATCCAAAACTAAAAAGAATCCTTGCTGGAGTTATATTTAATACATGTACCTGTTCTGCCTTACATACAAATTCAACTTAAGAACAAATCTACAATGCCTATCCTGTTCGTAACCCGGGGACTGCCTGTATATGTGTGCTGTGTTTTTTATGCCTTTTTTTTAACATAAATCATTAACATGATCTATAAGTAACATGATTTGTAATGGTGGAAAACGCAACTGAAAAAAATGCATGTACAAATGCACATTGGGCCACATTTATCAAATACATCTGATATTTAAAGGGTATATTCACACGGCATCTTGGATACGTTTTTGCAATACGTAAAATGTATTGTATTAAACGCATTCAAAAACGTACTGCAAATTGTGGCCTGTTTTTGGATATGTTTTGTAGACTGCAGTAATGTAGCCCTATTGTTTCTATGGGCTTTTCAATGCATAAAACGGATAAATAATTGATATAGAGGAGTGAAGAAATCAGGCGATACCTTTTAGAGGCTAAAATGAGTATATTTGATAGTGAGCTTTCGAGAGTACTAGTTCCCTTCTTCAGACATGTTATAATATATTATATATTATATATTAATATATATAATAATATAACATCATGTCTGAAGAAGGGAGCTAGTATCTCAAAAGCTCACCATCAAATATCCTCAGTTAGCCTCTAAAAGGTATCGCCTGATTTCTTCACTCTTCTACTACTTTTTATGGCTCACACGGTACAACGTTATATTTCTAAGAATTGATATGTCAATTCTTTGAATGTCCATTTCATGCAATGTAAAAACAACAATATGTATTTTACACTGAAGTAAATGTAACCACACTTGTACATTGTTAAATACATTTTGGGATCTGTTTTTCGGTACGTAAATCGTACCCAAATACATATTTAACAAACGCCGTGGGAACATACCTAAACTGTCTTTGTTGCCCGTAGCAGCCATTCTGAGCGCAGCCTTCATTTTTCCTAAGAAGTTAAAAAAAATAAAGCGGGTATCTGGTTGCTTGGAACAACAAAAACTGTTTTATTGTTAGACAGTTTGGTAAATGAGGCCCTTTTTTGGGGTGGGTGGAGGTTAAAAGCCCCAAAAAAAGCATTTTCTAAGTTTTTTTTTTTTTTCCCCCACCATGCAAAAAGTGTACAAGAAGTCTATCACAGGACAGGTTCTCCAAATGAGAGACCGAGACACCATCCTGAACAGAGGACCCGTCTCAACTTCTCAGAATTTCTTATTAGGGTATGTTCACATGGCATATTTGGCGCATAATTGCGCTGCAATATGTCCATAGTACGCCCTGCAAATACGGTCATTCATAGCTCTCATTAAGAGCTATGATTACCTGCCATTTTCCCCAACGTACAATAGGCGCCGGGAGAAAGAAGTGACAGGTCACGTCTTCCAAAGTAAATGTCAGTGGGAGCGCTTCAGAAGAACGCACTGGCCATATTGTACTTCGGAAGCAACAGGCGTATCGCAGGCATATAGCAGTGCTCACAGTACGTGCCTCTATGTGCCTACAATACGCCGTGTGAACATGGCCTAAGGGTGCTTTCACACGGTGCGGTTTTGGTGCGTTTTTTTGTGCAACAATTAATTGTTGTGCCTTCCTGCACAAAAAACGCATCCAAAAAAACGTTCACACGGCTTAAAATGGGCCGTATTTCGGTCCGTAATTACGCGCCGGAGAGCGCAAATTACGGGCTGAAAACGGCCCATTCATTACGGTAATTCACAGTTCTCATAGAGAACTATGGATTCCGTCTCCTCTCCCTGCTCGGCGAATCCGCCGCGGGGGGAGATAATTGACATGTGAATTACCAGCGGCGTATACGAGCCGCTGGTAATGAATGTCTATGGGGCGGCGAGGTGCCGGCCCCCCGCTCCCGCCCCCGGTCACACGGCGTAACTGCGGGCGTAATTATGCCCCGCAGTTAACCCGTGTGAACATAGCCTTAGTGTACATGAAAATGGGTTTCTAAACTCGGTAAGATGGACGGCTATCAGCAGACTGGCGACACACGTAGACTGCCTCTACTCTCTATAGTAAATGAAGCTGACCAGCAGGACTGGGACAAGGTATTCTGGTGCCCCCTCCAATGTAATACCTCCCAGTGCCCCCTTTTCTGCCTTGGATGAAGTGGCACACTAGGCAGTCACCTACCCTGCTGACCAGACACATCCCAGTTCTGGTGGTGGCTCACCTATTTTCCATGCACTTTCTATGGGGCTTCACATGGTCCTCTGAGGAACATTGCATAGTCTGTTCTGGGAAGCTAAGCGTTCATGGAGATAGCACATTTTTAGGACCTCTTATGACTTATTAAATTCATATTCTGCCCTCCCTATTCCTTGTGTATTCCCCTTTACATAGAGACGACATCATCTCCTAGAACAGTTTTATCTGGTTTGCTATGGTAATGGTGTAATCGAGAAGCGCTCCATTACCACAAAGTGTGAACAAAACCTGATGAATCTTGTGACTGCCTTTCACCCACAAAACAGTTCTTGAATGGAACCTGAGTAGAAGAACAGGAAGAGCCTGTGTAAGCGGACACCACGGCTGTTGTGTGCGCGAGCCAGTACTTCCAGATATGGGGAACTTGAGCTCTGCATTGTGAAAAGTGCTAATTATCTCCCTTTGTATAGGGGCTGCGTCACATACAAGGGGGATTGGGCAGTGCTTTATGCTTGGAGCGGACACTATAGCACTACACTACAGCTGAAGACCCTCGGCTGCATTGAGTGAGGTATACAGGGGAGGTAATGATATGTGATCCAGCACTTCAGATATAGTGGGCCTCATTTATGTGAACTGTGGAAGCATAAGGGTATGTTCACACGGTCAAATTTCTGCGCGCATTTCGCGTCGTATTTGCACTATAATATAAGCGAGATGCGCAGCGAAATTGCGGTAATCCTTAGTTCTCATAGAGAACTATGGATTATGCCTCCTCTCCCTGGGCGTACAATACGATCATATTGTACGCCCGGGGAGATAAGTGACATGTCACTTATTTGCAGCGCTTACGCGACGTGAGTAATGACAGTCTATGGGGCTGCCGCCCACCCCCACCCCCCACGTCGTGGGAGTATGTGCCGATCAGTGCGACTCTCAAACACCTGGCATAATTGCAGGGTGTACGCCCTGCAATTATGCCGTGTGAACATAGCCTAAGACTGTCCTTGTTGCCCATAACAACCAAACAGAGCTCAGCTTTAATTTCTTTTACTACTCTGGAAAAATGAAAACTGCTCTTTGGTTGCTATGGGCAACAAGGACAATCTTAGACCTGCGCAATCCCTCCATCTATAGATCTGTAGTCATGGCTAAGGATGCTTTCACACAGCACAGTTTTGCTGCAGTTTTCACTGCGCTCCAATTAAACTGCCTTTTATTACCAGCAAGCTTCTTTCACTTATCTAAATTTATTGGAAAGGTGTTTCAAGTAAGTAATCAATTACTATGTGTGAAGTCTTGTGAATTACAGACACTAATTGATTACTCACTTTCCAAACAGTTTAGATAAGGGTGCTTTCACACAGTGCGTTTTTGGATGCGTTTTTTGTACAAGAAGGCACAGCAATTAATGATATACATTGTTGCACCAACAAACGCACCGTGTGAAAGCACCCAAGTCCACCGTTTCAACAGGCTTATTGCCGGCGATTGGAGCCTTATTTAGCGCACAAATCCGCCGTGGAATACGGGGGCAGGGAACGGGGGCGGGCCGGGAAGCGCGCGGGCGGGCGCCGCCCCCCCCGGGCCCCATAAAATGCATTGTTTTAACGGCGCGGGCCGGCCCGAGTAAATAATGTGCATATGTCACTTTCTCCCCCCGCGGGTTTTTGGGCCGAGCGGGGAGGAGCGAACCCGGATTCCAAAAGTTCTCAATGGAAGCAGGTGGATTTCCGTAATGACTCCGACGGATTGGCGCCGTATTGAAGCGCAAATCCGGCGCGGAATACGGCGCCAATCCGTCGGCAAATAAGCCGTGTGAACGGGGCCTAAGTGTAAAAGCTTGCTGGTAATAAAGGCATTTTAATTGGAGCGCAGTTAAAACTGCACTGTGTGAAAGCAGCCTAAGGCATAAAATGTGTTAGTCTCTGATTACTTGCTTGTTCTCTCATAGAACCATGAATGTTATCTAAGAATTGCCCTTATCACCTTCTATTTTGGTAATGCCCTGTGCTCCTTTTTATCTTCTTTGTGGAATTGAGGAACTAGAATCAAAATGGAAAACTTTATGGAAAACGCATCAGCCTGGGCTCTCATGTTGCGTTTGTTTGGGCGCGTTCACACAGTGCATTTTTGGTGCTATTTTTTGGGCAGAAATGATCAGTGCTATGATTTTACCGTATTTGCGGGACATGGATTGGATACATTGCAGGCCTTAAGCCCTAATACGCCCGCAAATATGATGTTGAAGATCCCTTAAGTCAGGGCGTTGGCAAGTATTTTAGGTTTTTTTTTTTTCAAAAATGACCAAAAAGAAAAACCTTGTTAGTAAGGCTCGGTTCACGTTTCTGGCTTCTGTTTAACTTATACGCCAATACGTGTGCATTAAACGGATGCCAAGTATTGACAACCATCACCCATAGGGACCCATGGTAAAAAAAAAAGTATGTTTTTTAAATGATGCCGTTGTATAAAAGCATAGGCTCCTGAGCTATTATATCATCTTTGTGTCATCTTTTGCTGGCTCCTCTTTTGTGCTGGCCAAAGCAAGACTGTGCCTGATTGCAAAAAAAGCCATCCAAAAAAATGCCAGTAAGGGTATGTGCGAACGCCGTCTTGGATACGTTTTTGCAATAGGTAAAACGTATTACGTCAAACGCATCCAAAAATGTACCACAAAATATGCTCCGTATTTGAATACGTTTTCTGGACTGCAAAAACATATCCCTATAGTTTCTATGGCCTTTTGAATCAATTCTTTGAACGGGTCTGTTTAACGCAGTGCAAAAACGTATGTAAAACATGTATCCTCTGAACAACAATATGTTTTCTACATTGAAATCCACGTAATCACACTTGAACATTGTTAAATATGTTTTGGGGTCTGTTTTTCAGTATGTAAAATGTACCCAAATACGTGTTAAACAAACGCTGTGTGAACGTACCCCAAAGCTTAGTGCACACTACGGCCTTTTGAACGGATGACAGTTCTGTTATCTTGTGTTGTGACAAAAAAAACCATATACGTTAGCATGTTCATTTACTCGTATAGATGGAAGGATGTGCAACATACATATCTGGTGAATTTTAATGCAGGGTACTGCGCTTTTTCAAGCTGAACAGAAACCTTTATGTTACAGTACACATATAAGGGTATGTTCACGCAGCGTGTCAAGTCCGTGTGAACATACGCTTTTCGATACATGTTTGCAGGGCTGTGGAGTCGGAGTCAGTGGCTATTTTGCAGGAGTCGGAGTCGTCATAAAATGGACCGACTCCGACTCCCAAAATATATAATAAGTTGGTCCAGTTTGTTCGATGCGGTGCAAAGAGCAAGAGGAATTGGGTCCGGCCGGTGCTACTGCTCCCATATCTTCAGCCTTATCACATGACATGATGATAATTGATGACATGGAGCAGGCAAAGCGCTGCCCCAGGGGAGAAGATTCTGCTCCCATGGCAAACAGATTTCAGCAAAATTTTTCACATGTTTTCAATGAAGTAGACGAGTTCAGCCTTTCATCAGACCTGCCTGTGACTGAGGCAATTCCTTTATATCCTAACATTGTTAGAGATGTTACCCCTGTGGTCACCGCTTTGCCCCTAACCCAAGTTAGTGTAGAGAGGCCGTTCTCTAGCCTGGAAATAATGAGATCAGATGCGAGGTCATGTATGCAGGATCTGATGGAGGCAATACTATTTCTCAGAACAAATTCAGAGACTTAACAAATGTTCCTGCAGTGTTTTGCATATTTACAATTTTTTGTGTTCTAAAGTCATATTCAATAAATATATTTTACACTGACAAGCAAAATGGTAACAATGTTTTGAACTTGTGACCTTCAGACTCCATATCTCACCATCCACTACAAGTTTGAGGCTACTGTAATTTTATATACAGTCATCTTGCCTATCTTATACATAAATTTGACCTGCAAGTATTTAGCATCTGCTTAGTTCTGCAGATTCTTTCCTGTAACTGCATTGTTACTGTTTTGCTCCTAAAAATCAAAGTTTTAATTTTTATTATTTTGTTAGTATTTGGGAAATCCCCCTTTGGCTTTCAGCTCTGCCTGAATCCTTCTGGGCTCTGAATCAGATTCGTCTACACATTCCCAATGTTGGTGCAGACTGGACTTGGATACAAATACAGCTTCTTCTTCAACTCTACCCACAAGTGTTCAAAAGATCAAAACATTGTTACCCTTTTGCTTGTCAGTGTCTGTTCTACCTAAATAGCTTGATTATTGTATCATAAGGTGATAAACAGCCTGTTACCCTTTTACTACAGTAAAGTTATCACTTAAACATGCGCCGTGTATGAGGGAGTCGGAGGTTTGGGAAATTGAGGAGTTGGGGCTTCGGCTTGCCGACTCCACAGCCCTGCGTGTTTGGATCCGTCTGTCGGACCCTAAACAGACCCGAACATATATCTAATGAATAGCAGTGTGATTTACATTGCTTTTAATATGAAACACGCATCAGCGTTCACACGAGTGATCACCGATGCGTCTTTTGGATCTGTTCTAAGAATTGATATGTAAATTCTTGATCCAAAAAACGCAGCAGGAGCCCTATAATGAACTATAGGGTGTGATCCTGCTGCATCCAACACGCAGCACATGTTGGTTACGTGTTGGATATGTTTAGTATCCGGTCGACGCTGCGTTTTTGGAGGCAATTTTCGGATTCAAAACAGATCAAAAAACGCTGTGTGAACAACCCCTAAGGGTATGGCAATGGAATACGTATCCTAGTGTATATGTCCATGATGTAAATGTATATGTATTAGTCATAAAAATATAAAGAAACCTAACCAATCAAACTGCAAAGAAAAACAGGTGTCGGCCAATAGAAAAACTGGTAAAAAAAACAAAACTGATGTCAGATGTCTGCTCCAAACCGTGCACGTTTGGCGTATGTTTAGCGAATACATTATAACGTACACGTTTTGACATGTGATCAAACGTAGTGTGCACTAAGCCTAAATAAACATATAAAATTCATGATGTGTTTGTAAAGGACAGACTAGGAACTTGTGGAGGAAGCCTAAATGAAAGATGTTGCTCCTGGGTGACTCTTCTGCGAGAAGGTTTAATCTAATGGTAGTGGATGGAGATCAGCAGGTCCAGTGCATAAGAGACTTCTGTTGGTTTAGCCATACTAGATGCATCTCCTGCCATCAAAGTTAAAGGGGTTGTCTCACTACATTGATTCTGCTCACCTCAGTCCTGTTTTCTTGGGTTCATTTTTGAATTTAGGGACGTGTTTACTGGCTACTACTGGCCTGCAATAAGAAGTTCCTGAGGATACCTGGTCTGTAGCTATAGAGACCAGTGCTGGCAGCCTATCAGGAGAGATTGAACAGGTCTGTAGCTATAGCGACCTGAGGACCTGATGCAGCCCATTCAAGAGGGGATATCTAGGAATAGGTAGGACACAGTTAATGGACATATATTGCAAAGTGACTTGTTTTAGCAAGATCTTTAACATAAAAAGCAATCCTTGTAGTGAGACGACCCCTCTAACTGTGACAGGAGACCCATCCTGGAACATTGGAGGAACCCGGGCAGATCCTGTTCTACATGCTAGATCATGCGTGTGTTAGGAAGATTAAGTATGCTTACTGACATTTGAATACAGCTTCCTGGACGCAAATCTGTAAAAACTGGCTTGGTAACAAATTGTTCATACAGGGTATTCAGGCTGCATGCAGGCTTTTGATACCTGTCTCTTTTTTACGTAGGTTCCTCCCTCTTAATTTGTGCATTCATTCTGAATCAACAATGGTGTAAGCCCCAGTGGTCATTGGATGCAGGTAAGTAGATGGACAACACCTATTGTTATGCATGAAGTGCTCTTCTTTTTACCTCGTACAATGCTTATAAACCTGATTTGTTTTGTTGAATAGGATGAGTGACATTTTCATGTCCTGCATAAACGGTCATTTATTGAGTGGAAGATCAGATTGCAAAAAAGAGCTCCTTGCACATGATTGGCCATAATGGAGCTGCATGGGTCTCTGTTGTACAGGAATTTTCACTCTGTATTGGTCCTAAAGTTTTTCTTACAACTTTCAAAGTACATGATGTAATTTAGTGACATTTGACATGGACATACCTTCGTCTATAAGGAAATAAAAGCAGGTGTTAAAAACTTCCATAAGGCTCCATCCACGCATTGGATTCCACACAGATTATGAATAAAAATACTTTTCTAAAAATGAATGTAAATCATCCACATCTACCTCAATAGAAAATATACGTTGTATTTCATAAGGTTTATAAGCATAAGAAAACATAGAACATGTTCATTCTTCTGCCGGATTCCATGTGCAGATCCACGTCTAAAACGACATACAACTGTTTTGGACGCGGATCTGCGTCCAAAGCCCAATAGAAGCGAAATGGACTAATTATCTGACTGTGAATCCACTGGAAAAAATAGACATCAAATCCACATAAAATACTCGTCAATGGTAGAATCTTACAAGTAAATTTTACTCGTCGTCTGGGTGTGCCTTAAAATGGAGCCAGGGCCGTTCCTAGGCTAAATTGCACTCGGGGCAGGGTTAAGAAATTCCCAATCGCATAATGTGCCACAATGCGACACATTGCATCACTATCAACCAAATCCAAAATATACAAAAAGCTTTAACACAATGTGCTACGTATAAAACTACTTAATAATAGTCATACAATTACCAAATAACATTGCTACACATAACCAGAATCCCAGGCTAATGGTGCCAATGCCCTACTAAGACCACATATCACCAGCACATAGTGACCAAATACTGCCACACCATGACCAAATAGTGCCAGAATAATACTGCCACACCATGACCATATAGTTCAAGAATAATACTTACACACCATGACCAAATAGTGCAATAATAATACTTCCACACCATGACCAAATAGTGCCAGAATAATACTGCCACACCATGACCAAATAGTGCCAGAATAATACTACCACACCATGACCAAATAGTGCCAGAATAATACTACCACACCATGACCAAATAGTGCCAGAATAATACTGCCACACCATGACCAAATAGTGAACGAATAATACTGCCACACCATGACCAAATAGTGACCGAATAATACTGCCACACCATGACCACATATCACCAGCACATAGTGATCAAATACCGCTACACCATGACCTCATATCACCACCACAATGAATAATGCACCATACCATTACTGAATACAAACCATTATACTACACCCTATATTACTGGCATACAGTAGTGGATACCAGCTGTACACAGACTCTGCAGACATATAAGCGATTACAGTAAAGTTACAATCAGGGACACGCAGGAGACGTCTCTGAAGAGTTGTTCTTTCTCCTCTCCATCTGTCCCAGTCCGCATGACGTCTTCTCCCGGCCACAACTCTTCACTGTAGAATTTACAAACTATCTTAGACTCCTTATCAGCACTTCTCCAACAATTCCTATCTCTATACAACCTCCCCATTTATAACGCCCCCAAATGTTAATAATTACCCCCTTGTGTCCCAAACAGTGCAGTAGGTACACCCCCAAATTAGGTAGGCAGTCCTCAATTAGGTAGAATAGATAAGTATATTGGTCCCCTATTAAGTAGATAGGTAGATATATTTCCCCGCTACCCTATAAGTAGAAATATAGATCCCTATTATGTAGTTATATAGGCCCCTGTAGGTAATTTGCCCCCTGGTAGCCATGTAGTAGCCATATATCAATCCGACCAAAGTAAATAGTAAAAACTCACGTTTATTCAAAGTCTTCATTCAAGTAAAAACAGTCCATCAGACATACTTGTATTCCTTTTCAATAATCTGCAACAGCAGTATCCAAGAGCAGTGAAAGACTCGATCCAGCTCAATCTCAGGCAGCCGCATGTAGCTAGCGAGAGCAGTATGGACAGGGGGCGTCACCCTCCAGCGGAAGCGACGTTTCGGAAGACAAACTCCTCCTTTCTCAAGCACAGGTAGGTGATTACAGACTATACTTATATAGGAGATTAATTATCATTATTAATTAGTAATTGTCTGACAACATTAAAAACATACGATTTAGAACATACGTTTATCACTTTTATAGAAAAATATTCATGTTAAGGTTCTCATTTAGTCCCTTGGGGTTGAGTGTATCTAATTTAAAAATCCACATTGCTTCTCTGCGCAAGAGTGTTCTTTCTATTGATGTGCCTTCTAAGGGATAGACCTGTTCTGACACTCCGGGAACAATTATGGCAGAGAAACCACCACAAAAAGTCGTGGAAGACCAAAGAAGAAACCACAGAACACCTCTTCCATAATATTTCCTCTAAGACATTAACTCCAAATCAGGAAGATGTCTTAAATAAAGGACTAAACTTCGTTCCATCTAATCATAATGATCTGTTTCAATTTAATGTGGACTTGCATAGGTTATGTCGTTCAATACGTCTTAAAATGTTTTTCTGTGATAATAAAAAGGAAAATTCTGAACAGCACTATACATCCAAACGTATTCTCAAAAAGAGTCAGTTTGATCCACCCATACATAATACCACACTAGATACGTTTGCACAGGCGGTTAAAAAAGAAGTAGAATTAAAATTTAATAACAATGCTCAGTATAATGCAGAGAAACATTGTAGGAAGTTTAAAAATTTTAATAGCAAAGAATGGCAGGCGATGAAAGAGTTAAAAAGTGATAAAACAATTACCATAAAAAAAGCCGACAAAGGCAGAGCAACCGTTATAATGGACACTAGTCACTATATACAGGAGGCACATATACAACTGTCGGATGAGATCGTATATAAGAAAATAGATAGAGACCCTACTAAAGAATTTAACACATTGATTAAGAATATTTTGGAGGATGCCACAGAAAATGGCATCATAAGTGAACGACTAAGAAATTCTTTGTATAATGAACATCCCAGGGTCCCTATCTTTTACCTTGTACCTAAGGTACACAAATCTGCCACCAATCCCCCGGGACGACCCATAGTCTCAGGGGTTAACTCTATATTTGAAAAAATATGTCAAACGGGATCAACGTTCTCTACAAGATACCACAGAATTGTTAAAAATTATAAAAAACTTGGATTGTAAAGATGTTACCTATTTAGTCACACTAGACATAAAATCTCTATATACAAACATTCCACTTGAGGAAGGGATAGAGGCAGTAAGAACAACACTACGTGAGGACGCGTCCTTAACTAACCAGCAGATCAATTTGATTATGTCATTGTTAGACATAATTTTAACTAAGAACTATTTTAGATTTGGCGCACAATTTTTCATACAGCAACAAGGCACCTCTATGGGCACGCCTGCAGCCCCGGGGTTCGCTAACCTCTATATGATGTTTTTTGAAAAAACCTATGTCTTTCCATCAGGCTCTCATCCACATGTCGAATTGTGGCTTAGATATGTGGATGATATCCTGTTGCTATGGAAGGGCACTGGTGAACAGCTTAATAATTTCATTGACATGCTTAACACTTGCCATCCGTTAATCCAGTTCTCAGCTACCATTAATGAACATGTGGTTCATTATTTGGACGTTGAGATACAGAAACATGAAGGTACATTAAAAACCGTACTGTATTCCAAACCTATGGAAAAAAACAATCTTTTACTTAAAACGAGTCACCATGCCCCTAATATATTCAATGGCATACCAAAAAGTCAGTTTGTCAGAGCAAGACGTATTTGCTCTGACACATCATCATATATTGAACAGATGAAAAAGATAGTTAAAAAATTCACACAAAGAGGATATGATAGAACTAAATTGGAAACTATGGGGCAGGATGTTTTGGCCATGGATAGAGAGGAGCTGTTACAAACTAATAATAAGGGAAGAACAACGGATAGATTCTCATTCATTAGTGAGTTCGGATGTCAAAGTAAAAATATCGAATATATTATAAAAAAATACTGGCCGCTACTGTCCACTGATCCCAAATTCGGTTACTTGTTTAAAACACCGCCGAGATTCATTTATCGAAAGGCAAAAACCTTGGGGAATATGCTTATTAGATCAGACATAAGGGATAAAAAACAAACTATGAGTATAACAACAAAAAAAGAAGGGACATTTCCGTGTATGAATTGTCAAAATTGCCATGCCATTATACGTGGTCCATACATCACACATACCACAAAAGGACACAAAATCAACATTTGAGGTATGCATACTTGCAATAGCAAAAAAAGTCATTTATTTTTTTGAAGTGCCCTTGTGGCTTGGGATATGTGGGGCAGACCACCCGCAATGTTAAAATCAGAATTAATGAACATCGTTCAGCCATACGTACGTTCCAGAAAAAAAATAGACAAAAGTGATGACAATGACAATAAAAAAATTTGAGAGAGCTCGTTGCCCGTCATTTTCATGAGAGACGCCACGGAGTGTCAGAACTCCGATGGTGTATTTTAGAACAGGTCTATCCCTTAGAAGGTATATCAATAGAAAGAACACTCTTGCGCAGAGAAGCAATGTGGATTTTTAAATTAGATGCACTCAACCCCAAGGGACTAAATGAGAATCTTAACATGAATATTTTTCTATAAAAGTGATAAACGTATGTTCTGAAATCGTATGTTTTTAATGTTGTCAGACAGTTACTAATTAATAATGATGATTAATCTCCTATATAAGTATAGTCTGTAATCACCTACCTGTGCTTGAGAAAGGAGGAGTTTGTCTTCCGAAACGTCGCTTCCGCTGGAGGGTGACGCCCCCTGTCCATACTGCTCTCACTAGCTACATGCGGCTGCATGAGATTGAGCTGGATCGAGTCTTTCACTGCTTGTGGATACTGCTGTTGCAGATTATTGAAAAGGAATACAAGTATGTCTGATGGACTGTTTTTACTTGAATGAAGACTTTGAATAAATGTGAGTTTTTACTATTTACTTTGGTCGGATTGATATATGTTTGCTGAAGACGGCACTAGGAGAGTTGCCATATCCAGACCACTATACACACGAGGCAGTGTGTATTGTATATTAGCCCAGGTATATGCTATTACGTTAGCCATGTAGTAGCCCCCTGTAGCTAATGATGATAAAATTTAAAAAAAAGCTACTCACCTCTCCATGGTCCGCAGGTCCTGGAGCTAGTGAACACCATCACACAGCTCCGGAGATCTCCTGGGCCGGCAGAGACTGCCGACCGAGGAGATCCAGCATCGCAGGGGGCGTGATGAAAGCCTAGTGCCGTGCCTCCTGCAACAACGATGTGTATGTACAGTGCTCACTGACCAATTTAATTTAATATTCATTACTTTGAAATAAGAAACATTTTTTGACCAAGAGTGAGTGAAACGCCATGTACCACTGTATTTGGAGGCTTTTTCTGTCAGAATCCATACAGAAAAAGAAGAAAATCATTGGAAGCCATATGCACAGAGGTCTCCTCTAGCAACTTGGCTTCTTAGGGGTGAATGGCTCCGTACAATAGAGCATTGTGCACTGACTTCTAGACCTAAGGGTGCGTTCTCACATTGCAGATAAAAAAACGCAAGCAATTAAAAAAAGGCATTTGCTCTTTTTAGGTTGATCCCAATGTCACCTGTATTCCAAATCACCGTTGGTGACAAAATCATTTGCATTAAAGTATGTATCTGTTTTTGTGTGTTTTTTTTTTTTTTTTTTTTTAAATGGCTTGCGCTTTTGATGCAGTTGAAAAAACGCAACAAAAAAGCAATGTGAAAAGCCAGCCTCAGTCTTACCTGAGAACATAGAGATTAGTCCTCTCATTACCAGCTATTGTGCCCTGCCTTCAGTACAGCTGCAGGCAGTTGAGACTATTTCCATCACCGTGCTATTGTCAGCATGCCCTGGAGAATTGCTGATGGCTTATCTGTTTTCAACCTCGCTGATTATTATAAGGTCATTGAGAAAGAGCTGGATCAATGATTAGTTACAATATATACCAGTCAGCCGTAACGGGTAGAACAGTGATAAAATCAAGGACTCCTTCATGGGCGGGGATATATTAGACAGCAAGTGATCAATGAGTTCTTCAAGTTGATGTATTTAAAGCAAGAAAATTGGGCAAGAGTGAGGATCTAAGCAACTTAAATTGTTCTGACAGAGACTAGGTCAGAGCAACCCAAAACAGCAGGTCTTGTGGAGTGTCTGGGTATGCAGTGGTTACTACCTGTCAAAAATGGTCTAAAGAACTGCTCTGATTCCACAGGAGAGCTGCTGTAGTTTATGCTGCTAAAAAGGTTAAAGGAAACCTGCAGGTGGTTTATGGTACTCCATCTGAGAGCAGGATGTGATAGAGGGAGAGAAGCTGAGCTCTGTGATATAGAGGGTTCTATGATAGAGGGAGAGTAGATGAGCTCTGTAATATAGAGGGTTCTATGATAGAGGGAGAGGAGCTGAGCTCTGTGATATATAGGGTTGTATGATAGAGGAGAGAAGCTGAGCTCTGTGATATATAGCGCTATATCATAGAGGAGAGAAGCTGAGCTCTGTGATATATAAGGTTATATGTTAGAGGAGAGAAGCTGAGATCTGTGATATATAGTGTTATATGATAGAGGGAGGGAAGCTGAGCTCTGTAATATATAGGGTTATATGACAGAGGAGAGGAGCTGTGCTCTGTGATATATAGGGTTATATGATAGAGGAGAGAAGCTGAGCTCTGTGATATATAGGGTTATATGATAGAGGAGAGAAGCTTAGCTCTGTGATATATAGGTTATATGATAGAGGAGAGAAGCTGAGCTCTGTGATATATACGGTTATATGATAGAAGAGAGAAGCTGAGCTCTGTGATATATATGTTATATGACAGAGGAGAGAAGCTGAGCTCTGTGATATATAGGGTTATATGATAGAGGAGAGAAGCTGAGCTCTGTGATATATACGGTTATATGATAGAGGAGAGAAGCTGAGCTCTGTGATATATACGGTTATATGATAGAGGAGAGAAGCTGAGCTCTGTGATATATAGGGTTACATGATAGAAGAGAGAAGCTGAGCTCTGTGATATATAGCAGGGGTCCCCAATTCCAGCCCTCCAGACCCACCAACAGGTCAGGTTTTCAGGATTTCCTCAGTAATGCACAGGTGATATCATTATTGTCCATGCATTCTGTGGGAGATCCTGAAAACATAATCTGTTGGTGGGTCTGGAGGACTGGAGTTGGGGAGCCCTGATATATACGGTTATATGATAGAGGAGAGAAGCTGAGCTCTGTGATATATACGGTTATATGATAGAGGAGAGAAGCTGAGCTCTGTGATATATACGGTTATATGATAGAGGAGAGAAGCTGTGCTCTGTGATATATATAGGGTTGTATGATAGAGGGAGAGAAGATGAGCTCTGATATATAGGGTTGTATGATAGAGGGAGAGAAGCTGAGCTCTGTGATATATAGGCTTATATGATAGAGGAGAGGAGCTTAGCTCTGTGATATATAGGGATATATGATAGCGGGAGAGGAGCTGTGCTCTGTGATATATAGGGTTATATGATAAAGAAGCTGAGCTCTGTGATATATAGGGTTATATGATAGCGGGAGAGGAGCTGTGCTCTGTGATATATAGGGTTGTATGATAGAGGTAGAGTAGCTGTGCTCTGTGATATATAGGGTTATATGATAGAGGAGAGAAGCTGAGCTCTGTGATATATAGGGTTATATGATAGAGGAGAGGAGCTTAGCTCTGTGATATATAGGGATATATGATAGCGGGAGAGGAGCTGTGCTCTGTGATATATTGGGTTATATGATTGAGGGAGAGTAGCTGTGCTCTGTGATATATAGGGTTATATGATAAAGAAGCTGAGCTCTGTGATATATAGGGATATATGATAGCGGGAGAGGAGCTGTGCTCTGTGATATATAGGGTTATATGGTAGAGGGAGAGAAGCTGAGGTCTGTGATATATAGGGTTATATGATAAAGAAGCTGAGCTCTGTGATATATAGGGTTATATGATAGAGGAGAGAAGCTGAGCTCTGTGATATATAGGGATATATGATAGCGGGAGAGTATATCAGAGCTGTGCTCTGTGATATATAGGGTTATATGTTTGAGGGAGAGTAGCTGTGCTCTGTGATATATAGGGTTATATGATAAAGAAGCTGAGCTCTGTGATATATAGGGTTATATGATAGCGGGAGAGAAGCTGAGCTCTGTGATATATAGGGTTATATGATAGCGGGAGAGGAGCTGTGCTCTGTGATATATAGGGTTGTATGATAGAGGTAGAGTAGATGTGCTCTGTGATATATAGGGTTATATGATAGAGGGAGAGAAGCTGAGCTCTGTGATATATAGGGTTATATGATAGAGGTAGAGTAGCTGAGCTCTGTGATATATAGGGTTATATGATAGAGGAGAGACGCTGAGCTCTGTGATATATAGGGTTATATGATAGAGGTAGAGTAGCTGAGCTCTGTGATATATAGTGTTATATGATTGCTTTAAAGCAGGATTTGGTAATAAAAAGCAGACCATTCAAAGTACAACTATTGCTAACTCAGTCCACATACACTGATTGACAGTTAAGGCTGTACACAGACCTATCCTCGGAAAGCTGTCAATCACTGTATGTAGGCAGGGTAAGCAGAACTCCTACTGCCTCTTAAGGAGTCCCATCACTCTGCTTTTTACTTACAATTCCTGCTCCAAATCATATAAACCTAAATATCACAGAGCTCTGCTTCTATCCCTTTATCACATCCATCAGATAGAGCAGTGTAAACCATCTGCAGATTCCCTATAGTATGGCTCCAATAGAAAATGACCACAATACACTGTGCATCTGAGCTTTCTGCATATGTAATCGCATATCTGCAGACTGGTGAGGTGCCCATGCCAACTTTTCTAGCTGAAACTTTCTGCAGTGGGCATGTGAGCATCAGAACTGGGTCATGGTCCAATGGAAGGAAGTGGCTGCCTTCTGAAGAATCCTGTTTTTCATTAAATCATTTGGACATCTAGTTGGATGTGTGTGTTGCTTACCTTGGCAAGGAATGGCACCAGGATGCACTATGGGAAGAAAGCCAGCTATTGGAGGCAGTGTGATGCTCTGGACAATGTTCTATAGAGAAACCTTGGTCCTGACATTCATGTGGATGTCCCTTTGACATTTACCACCTACCGGAACGTTGTTACAGACCAAGTACACTTATTCATAGCAACAGCATTCACTATTAACAGTGACCTCTTTCAGCAACATAGTGTGCCCTGTCACATTGCAAAAAGTGTCCTGAATGGTTGACTTGGTCTCAAATTCCCAGATCTTAGTCTAGAAAAACAAGTCCGTTTCATGGAGGCCCCATCTTGCAAATTACAGGACTTAAAGGACCTTCTGCTAGAGTCTTGGTGCCAGATACCATGGGACAGCCTTAGAGCTCTTGATGGGCACAGCTGCTCTGCTTACAGGTAGAGGACCTACACAATTTTGATGTCTTGTTTGTGTACTTTCACAGATTTCAACAGAAATTCGCCTTCCTACCTATTTTCTTTTCCTACAGCTGTATCCCAGACTGAAGCAGTATTAGGGCTTGTTCACATGGAGTTTTGCCTCCGTATTAACATCCGCTTTTTAGATGTGTCTCGGGGACCGACAGGACGGACCCAGAGACGCATCTAACAATTAAAAGTGTGTTTACCACTGCCCTGAACGAGGAACACGCAGCGACGTTCATATGAGAGATCTCCGCTGCGTGTTTGCCCTGCGCCTGTCGGGTCGCTTTACAGACCCGACCATAGAATTGCATGTAATTGTTGGCGAGTTTTCGCTGCTTTTTTTGCCGCGATTTTTCAATGAAAACCCACCCAGGAGACCCAAGTCCACCTTAGTGGGTTTTAAAATTAAAGGTTATACCTTTCAAATCTGCATACAAGTGTTTTGATGTGTCCTTGTTTGTACCTTTTGTAATAAAATGATCATGCTTTGGTCGCTAACGATTTTTGCACAATTCATATTTTTTTCACAAAAAAATACGGCTTTTTATGGATTTTGGCGCTAAAATCCTTTTTTTTTAGTACCAAAATCTGTAAAAAAAAAAAAAAAAAATGTATTTTTGGCGTCAGAAGCGAGAACTTTATTAGCGGCAAAATCTGTAAAGAAATCTCGCTTATGATGGCAAAAATACTTTTTTTTAAATTTTTTTTATAGATTTTGCCGCTAAAATCCTTTTAACATATTTTGGCGCAAAGTTATCTCGCTTCTGACGCTAAACATTCATCTTTATACGGAGTTTGGCTCCAGAAACCATTTTTTTTTTACGGATTTTGGCGCTAACAAAGTTATCTTGCTTTTGTCGCTAAAAGTACGTTTTATTGCGGGTTTTAGCGCTAAAATAGGTTGGTTTTTTTTTTACGGATTTTGGCGCTAAAATCCTTCAATTTATTTTTTTTACGGCAAAAGCAAAATGTTTGCTAGCGGCAAAATCCGTAAAAACTTATTTTGGTGCCCAAATCCATAAAAAAAACTTATTTTTGCCGACAATTCGAGATTACTTTCTAAGCGGCAAAATCTGTAAAACGACTATAAGATGGCATGTAAATGCAGTAATGTGCTTTATATCCCCTTTTGTAGGGTGGAGTTACATCCAATGGCTTAATTTATGCATACATTAAAAAGCAGGCTTGAAGACCAGCAAAAAATGCATGTAAAAAGCGCGCCAAAAAATGCAAATCGCGACAAAAAATGGCCGTTTTTTTCAGCTGCTTTTGACAGGCAGTGGACAGAAAACTGTTTCATGAATGTTTTTAATAATTAGTTTTCAGGTCGTTTTTTGTCCACTGCAGTGTAGACATAGCCTTAGGGGTGAACCCAACTCATAACTTGCTGGTCTGACATCATTTCTATGGGAGTTCCAAATAGAGCTGAGCACGCTTCCGCCGATGTGTTTGGAACTTCCATATGAATGAAGCTGCCCAAATGTGGCCATCTTTGTTTTTTCCTCTGCAGCCAGCTATGATCTTATTGCAGATCAGAGAGTTACAAGTGAAGAACATCCCTTCAATCTTAATTTCCCATGTGGCAGAAAAGTTGCAGAAATGTCTATGACTGACCCATTTATTTCAGTAGGGCTGCAGAAACAAAACAATTTCTATGTATGGGACAGATATTTAGGTGCAGAAATTCCTGCATTAAAACTGCCACATGTAAATTCATTCCTATAGTAAAAGTAGTCTGAGAAGTTCGTTTTCTTACGACTACATTTCTCGGCTAGCCTTGCTTTCAATTGAAAAAACTCGACAGACAGCCATTTACCCTTACATGCTATAAGTTAGTCTCAAAGCTGTGGTGTGACGCATGGACAAACAAGCATTCGGTCAATGATAACCCTTCACAGGCAGTAATGTAGTCCAACCGGTCTGAACAGCGAGAGAGTTGGGGAAACCCTGTGAGTTACTGGTTTTGTAAGTGAATAGCATTGTTCTTTAAAAGCCCTTTGTTTGCCCATTTGTTGGGTTGAGTGGTTTGTGAATCTTTTCTCAAGGTTTGGAGTAAATTTACGTTTTCTTTCCAAGCAGGAGAGGGATCGCCCATTCTTCCCGCCATGTATAAAGACCTAGTTTACATCGGTGTTCCTCTGGCAGACAACACATCTGACCTGGAAACCATGACCGGACATGAGCTCAGGGACCTGCAGAGCCTGGAACCCAGCTGTATACTGGTTCTAATAATAACTGGTAAAGTCATCCTGAACATTTTTATATTTGGGGCCAGACTCGGGAACATGAGCGCCAGCTTAATGAGCTGTTGCTGCATCTCTCTTGCCATTGTTGACTTTCTACTGTTGATTGCCATCTCGGTCATCCACTACTTCCAGGACTTCACAGTTTTGAGCTTCAGGTTCACCAGTTACCACATTTGCCTGTTTACACAGATTATATCTCATACCTACGGTATTCTGCATTTGCCATTTTTCTTGGTATCTGGACTGGATTACTATTTGACAGTTGTCAAGTCTGTACATATCCCATGTGGTCTCTCTGTACTTCTGTATACAGCTTGCGTTCTTCTTTTATGGAGTGGGGCCTTTGCCTATGTCCTTCTTTCCCCAATTGGATCTACAGAGTTGGACACCGGACAGTCCGTGTATCAGTGTAATTTTTACATCAGCAGTCAAAGTTTTTACTTATCCATCTGTCTGGTTGGCACCACTTTGATGGCGCTTGTTCTCTGCAGTTCTGAAATAGTGACTTTCCTAAGGTCATTGAAAGTGATACCCTATGCCAAGGATACAGTGGTCCTCTTCTCATTCCCACCAGGAGACAGATGGCCCATCCAAGAAGGTAAACATCTCATGGCTGCTCTTTTGTTTTCATTTTTGGGGACTTGGGCCCCATTTGTTGTGCTTCAAATAATTATACTATTTTTGTGTGCACATATCCCAGGATATATGGATATGAATGTTCCCTGGTTATATTTTATGAACAGTTTCCTAATAGGAGTTTCCTTAAGATTGAACTATCCTGACCTACAAGTGACAGAGAAGACTTTTTCCAGAGACCCATTTGTTGGCTGGAAATACTGTATTCTGCCATTTTTACAGGCTGAACATAAAGCAAAGTCTCTCCTGAAAGAGAAGTCCTCTCCAGTTATGATTCTTTAATGCTTTTGTTGGATGTTAAACTACTCGGGTTGTAGAGAATAAATTATCAATTTCTAACATGACATACCTGGTCTTCTCATTGTCTATACAGTCATCCCTTCCTTTGTGAATATGTATGCTGTGTTTTGGGTGGATTTGTGGCTTCTGGTATATGCAGAGATTGCAGCACTAATCTAATGCCTATATCGCGGGCATGGGCCTGTGTGCACTCTACAAGGTAATATGTGTCCTACTAGAAGAGATGCTATTAGAAGAGAATACTTCAGCAAAGGTATGTTCACACAGGGCAGATACATAAACAGCAAAGTGTCTTATTCACTGCAGATATTAATCTGTATGTTTAAAATAAGAAAAAATAGAGTGGCACTCACCGTTATATTCCAAATAGCGTGGTCCACCTGTCCCAACAAGGGATCTTAGGGCTGGGGGGGAAATCCTGCTCCCTTGCTTCAAAAACGGTGCTTCAGGATAATGACATCCGGCTGTAGATGCCCATGTAATCCAGCAAGTAAAAAACGAGAACTCCGGCACTCGTTTAAGGGATTCCAAGCAGGCGTAATGGAAAAATGATAAAACATGTATATAAAAACATCCAACGTATGCAAGTTTACGCGTTTCAGGCCATTACGAATAAGGGCTGGAGCGATGGCCTGAAACGCGTAAACTTGCATACGTTGAATGTTTTTATATACATGTTTTATCATCTTCCAATAAAGTAGACTGCATTTTTCCATTACGCCTGCTTGGAATCCCTTAAACGAGTGCCGGAGTTCTCGTTTTTTACTTGCTAGATATTAATCTGTGTTTATTTATATGCAGCATGTCAATTTATATCCATCGGGGAAAAAAGATCTTAAGCTCACCCAGTAGTATCCAGGTAACAAAGCACTTCAGCATGGATAGCAGATTTAAAGCGCCAGCACTTGATCTTTTACAAAATTCAGAATTTTATTCCCCCAAAAATCTTTATAAGAAACAGTCCTTGGAGAAGCAGCACTGCATAAAGAGAAATTATTTTACCTTATGGGTAAGATTCCTTAACACCCTATCTGTAGATGGCCAACATAAAATATGTTTCAGGCCCACCTCTTGGTACATTGAGAGGCAGATGCAGCGACCCGATAGTTTTGGATATCCCAAACATCATGACTTGGGTGTTACCATCGGATATGTTTTCATCAATGACCGATTTAATTCCCTGGGACCAAAATAACATTGTCGTTCCTGTCTGCGGGCTACGAGACTGCCAAGCCAACAAAGCCACTTTCATCACTGCACGGGCTGTAAGGCCTGTAGGCTCGACCCATAATCACCCCTTGGCTAGATTGGACTGGGCTTGGACCCCAGTACTGTACAGTCATAAATATTTACTTGAAGACTGACACTTTGGATTACACCAAGCGGCTACTTGGAATAAAAACGGCTGGAAATTCTGGGACATGACCAGAGTGGTGGGAGGTGGGGGACTCGCGGCAAATGAGCAAACCGCTCTATTCAGAATGCTCTGTGCAGGAAAATGATAAAATTAAGTAGAGGCACCGGTTTTCTTATGTTTTTATATGATGTTGATTATTTCAACTGCTTTGGAAAGTTTTGTTTTTTAAGTGAAAATGTATCTTGGCCCTCATGAATTGTACGTCCTACTTGATGAATGTATCACCATGCTGGTTATTGTATCTGACACTTAAAATTTGTATATTTAGGATTTCATTAAAAAACAGTTTAAAAAAAAAAAAAGCAGTCCGCCACACAGAGTAAGATGCATGCTCTCACCAAATAAGGCAAGACATAGAAGCAGAAGAATGGCTGATTTTACTTTATCCAAAAAAGTTAGATTTTATGAAGATGACATGTTGGCACCTTTCGTCTCTTGAGCATGTCAATTTAGGATGCAGAGTTGTTGTGAATTTATCCGATTGTCTTCAATAGGGAAGTCCAAATCTGCAGTAAATGTATTTTTGTGAAATTGCAGCAAAACCTTCAACAGTGGAATTTAAAGGGGTTGTCTCACTACATTGACACATCTTACCTCAGTCCCGTTTTCTTGGTTTCATTTTGAATTCAGAGGCGAGTTCATTGGCTTCCTCTAATCTGCAGTAGAAGCCAGGTCTGTAGCTATAGCAACCAGTGCTGGCAGCCTATCAAGAGAGATTAAACAGGTCTGTCGCGACCTGAGGAGCTGATGCAGCCCATACAAGAGGGAATATCTCAGAACAGGTAGGAAACGGTTAAAGGACACACATTGCAAAGTGACTTGTTTTTGCAAGATCTTTAACATAAAAAGCAATCCTTGTAGACAACCCATTTAAGTCCACTTTTTCTTTTTTTTTTTTTTTTTTTTTAAAGAACGCTTGTTCAAGTGGTGTGTTTTTTGTGGCCCTCACCTCTTAGGGTCCTTTCACACGGTGCGGTTTTGTTGTGCTTTTTGTGTGTTTTTTGTTTTTTTTTCTGTTGCAGTACTGCACTGCAGTGAAACTGCTTTCAGTTAATAAATTTGTTTAGAAAGGTGTTGCAGGTGAGTAATCAATTATGGTGCTTAGGGTGCTTTCACACGGTGCGTTTTTTATGCATTTTTTCAATGCGTTTTTTGTGCATGAATGCACAGCAATTAATGCTGTACATTGCTGCACAAAAATTGCGGTAATTGCCGCAATTTTACCATGAATTTACTGTGGGTTTTTTTTTTTTTTTTTGGGTGCAGCAATGTACAGCATTAATGTGCTGTGCCTTTCTGCACAAAAACACGAATTTAGGGTACTTTTACACGGTGTGTTTTTGGTGTGTTTTTTCACTTGCTATACTGCACAGCAGTTGAACTGCCTTTATTACCAGCATGCTCCTTTCAGTTATCTAAACTTTCACAAGGTGTTATAGGTGAATAATCAATTATGGTGTTTGAAGTCTTTCATATTCTAAACAAAGTAATTGATTATTCACTTGTAAGGCCATGTTGACACGGCTTAAAATCGGCGCGTAATTACGGACCGAAATACGGCCCAAGTGCGCAAATTACGGCTGGAATACGTCCAAGTCATTACGGTAATCATCAGTTCTCTAGAGGAACTTATGGATTACGTCTCTCTCCACTCGGCGAATACGCGAGGGGGGAGGATAATTGACATGTGAATTACCAGCAGTGTGTACGCAGCGTAGCTGTGATTGTCCCATGGACGGGAAGTGCGGCCCCCGCTCACTCCCCGGGGCCACTATAGTCGTAATGTCAGGGCCGGTAATTACGACCTCGCAGTAAAGAGTAGTGAAACATAGCACTTACGGCCTTTCAAAACAATTAAGATAACTGAAAGAAGCTTGCTGATGATATGGGCAGTTTAATTGCTGTGCAGTACTGCAAGTGAAAAAAAACGCACAAAAAACACCACAAAATCACACCGTGTGAAAGCACCCTTATAGTCCACAAGACTTTTAAATACGATAATCGATTACTTGCTTACAAACAGTTTAGGAAATTGCTAGCAGCTTGCTGTTGATAAAGGCAGTTTCAGTGCAGTACTGCAACCAAAAACATGACAGCCGCACTGTGTGAAAGCACCCTGACTAAGTCCTTTCGAAGTCCTTTAGAAAAGTGTTTGAGAAAAATGGTATACCCAGAGAATGCAGTGTTCAAAAAACTACATCACTAAGGGGGCTTTCACACAGCACAGTATTGGTGCAGTTTGTTTTTTTTAACAAATATTTTATTAAGTACCAGTCAACAATATACATGAGTGCAGAAAAAAAAACTGTTTCAGAAATGGTACCAAATTTTAACATGAATGTAATACTATACAATGAATGTATAATAGACATGCAACCATACAAACATACATAAGGAAATACTGACAGGCACCAATGATGTTGGAAATCTTAAACATCTGTGGCGTATGGAGGGTGTTACTCTTCCTTTAAAACCTCCACTGGGGGAGGAGTTCGAGGGTTGATTTTAAACAAAGTACTTTCGAGTATGTGGAGATACAGAAGCAAAGATTTATGCCATATATAGTCAGATAGTTGAGCATAAAATCCCATACAAAAACATCTAAACATCAAAACCCCAGAGAAAAGGAAGTGTCCACCCCCAATGGGGCTTCTATTTTAAATTTTACTACATTTTGTTATTGCTGGGAGGGGGAAAGGGAGGGGGGAGAAAAAGGGAGGGAACAAAAAAAATACCTTATTAATGCGACAACAATTTCCCCTGTTCCTTTTTTTGATTTTAAAGAGGGGTTTAAATTAGGAAGTATTTGATTTTGGAGACTGTGATTGCAACTGAATCTCCCCAATGTCCCCCCCCCCTCCGCCTTGGGGTACCAAACCGTATTTAAAATATCTCATTAATTTTTTAATTTTGCTCGGAAGTGTGTCTTTCTAAAAACCCCTCCATTTGCAAAAAAATTTTTTTCCATCGCCCCTTTGTGTGTTCAGTTATATTTGGTCGATCGCATATTTCTTAGTTGACTATTACATGAATTGTGGTGCTTGGCACCAACCATTTTGTCACAACAGCGTTTGGAAAATAAAAAAATGATATGTAATTGTGGGAGATTACCTCCTGTTGCTTTTGTAGCCCGTAGATGCACCCGGGCCTGAAGCAGAAGACATTGGTGAGTGCCATTTCCTTTACATAAAGGCAAAAAAATATCCAAACCGCCTTCCAGAATACCCCCCTTGGGCAAGTCCAGGGCCTGATTAAAATTTTGCCTTTTGGGTTCGTTACTTTTGGCAAGATGTAGCCTATCTGGAACCTGGTGGGGGGGGATGTCGAAAACTATTGCTGCATGGCCAACTTGAAGTAAGTTTCCCTCCATTTTTTGCTAATGATTGCTTTCTATTATTCCTCCCCTGGTGATGTCGGTTTCCACTCATCCTTGCCCAACCAAAGACTCCATTTCAAAAACCCAGCCCCTTTTGGGGAATTTTAATGTTTTTTTCCCCTCAGAATAAAATTATTTCCCTGAATGGATTTTTTCTCTGGGACCCCTGTTCCTATTAAACAATCAAAAGCTTTCTTCCCCTCTTCTCTACGTATTCTTTTTAGCCTGGAAGTCAGAACGATTGATTTGAAAATATTGTAAAGTCTGGGGAACGAGGACCCAAAGCCCTGTTTTAAACTCCTCGAAGGATTGTATTATTTTCATTGGGTGAAAAAATTGTGTTATCGAGGTTACCCCCTTTTAATCCCCCCTTTAAAACCCCAATGTCTCTCCCCATGGGAAATCCATTGTTCCCAGATTGGCAAGTTTTGGATATTCGGTGACTAGTCCAAAATCGTTTACTAAATTTCCCCTCCAGCGACAAAGTGTCTCTTAGCAACACTGAGTGCTTTGCCATTTCATTTGCCTGTGCTTGCCTTGTATGAAATAGGCTAGTCAATTTTTCCCTGTTTTAGTTAAATTTCTCTTTTAGTTAAATCCCTCCCAGGCTTAGGCAGTACTTTGATATAAGCCAGGTTGGTTATTTGGAACATCTCCCCCCCCCAAACAATCTAAATAATACTGGGGCCAAAGTTGGGGACACCTGTTCTCTCAGGATCTTATAAAACTCTGCAGGATACCCATCAGGACCCGGGGCCTTGCCATTTCCCAATGATTGCATCGCTGTTTGGACTTCCTCAGGTGATATTTATCCAAGAACTCCGCCCCTATCCCACTGGGGGTTTGATCAGATTCCTGGTATAGTTTCCTATAATACATCTGGAATAGGGTATTGATATCTTTTGGGTTTGTGACTATCTTTCCTTCTTGAGTTCTCAGGGATGTGATACCATTATGTCCCTTTCTAGCTGATGCCAATCTCGCCAAAAGTTTGCCCGATTTGTTGCCGAATCGAAACAATTCCGCCTCAAATCTCGTTCTGTATAATCGTTCTTTGCGCTCCAACCAGAGTTCAAAGAAACCTCTCGCCTCTGCCCATGCTTTTTTGTTTGCAGGTGAAGGATACCCTAGGAACGTCGTGTACGCACCACGTAGTGCTTCACTGAATTCCTCATATTTCCTATGATCTGCTTTCTTTTGGTAAGCAAAATGACTGATTAGTCTCCCTCTTAACACAGCTTTGGCTGTTTCCCAAAATAATTGTGCATTATTACTATGTTCTGCGTTTGCAGTGGCATATTCTAGCCACCAACCACGCATCATGTCTCCAAATGTTTCATCTCCTGCCAATGCAGTGGGGAAGCCCCCAGATAAAATCATGGCCTCTGGGGAAAGAATCAGCAAATTCTATTTGTATAGGGGCATGGTCCGAGATGACAATATCTCGGATATCTGCTTCTAAGACCCTTTCTGTTAGATTATTCGTGATTAAGGATGGGTCAACCTCCATATATCCGTGAGCCCGGTAAAATTGACAAAATTCTGTAAGCCTGCGTCATTTGGTGATCTCTGATTAAATAATTTAAACATACGATCTTCATCTGGGCGAATCACTGCATTTAGATCCCCTCCCACTAGAGTCTTGATAGACTGGTTGGAGACTACATGCGCGCCTAGTTTCCTAAAGAACTCCAAGTTATCTTTGTTAGGTCCATATACGTTGTATATGCATATTTCTCCCATTGGGCTCTCTAAATGTACTTTGACCCACCTCCCTTCTAAATCTGCTTCCGAAGAAACAACTTTACACAACAGGGATTTCAGCAAAAGTATCAAAACTCCGTTTTTTTTATGTACTGCCGATGCACCATATACCTCGCCCACCCAGTACCTTTTCATCCTGAAGAAATCACTAGCTGGAAGGTGAGTTTCCTGTAGTAGCACAGCATCGGGCTTCATTTTACCCAGATAACGCAAAACCATGGACCTTTTTTGCGGAGACAGCAAACCTTTCACATTCCATGAGATGATTTTCATACCTTGTATAAATTGAAATGATCAGTGAAATATATGCAGAGAAGACCTCCCATCCCCCCACCTCTCCGCCCCCACCCCACCACTTGCAGACACCTCCTCTGGCATGAACTTCTATAGAAACAAAAAAACATTTTTGGAATAATCTTAACTATAAACTTGTATAGTCCAACTATTTCCTCCTTCTCCTTTTACCCTCTTATATTGATGACTTCTCTTTTTTCTGACGTGTGTAACTCCTCAGCACATCATCCGATATGTATGCCTAGGCACATCATCTCACCAACAGGATGATCAAGTGTAGGACCGTCAGCACAAATTCAACATTTTACTTATCATAAAACATCTTATCTGGAAATGAACCAACATTGCCTTAGCGCGAAACAAGAAGCAAGACCTGAGTCTGAGGCAGTCTTTGTTTCTTAGGATTAGATATCTGCTGAGGAGGACCACTGGACACTTGACGTGGGCGAGCGTCTTCTATGTTGTTCCCAGGTGATGTCTCAGCCACGGTTGTTGGCGTCTCTTTTAGCAGGTGTTGTAGTTCCTCTTCGGCCCGCTGTACTGTGGCGAAGGATTGGGTGGATCCATCTGGGAGCACCACTCTCAGCGTAGACTGATACTGCAGCTGGAACTTTATTTTTTTTCTGTAAAGGGCAGAACACAGGCCACTGAACGCCTTCCTTTTGCGCGAAACCTCTACAGAATAGTCATTAAAGATGAGAATAGTTGACCCGTCGAACTTTAAAGGACTTTGCCTCTTTTTGAAATTTCACAGTATGTTTTCTTTGTCAGTATAGTCCAGAAATTTGGCAATTACTTGTCTTGGGGCTTGTGAGCGTCGATCTGTAGCTTTTGACTTTTGTGGGGCCTCCTGGCCCACCCTGTGCGCTCTCTCAACTTTACAGATTTGGATATGTTTTTGTGCCGTGGGTAGTTTTTACTTCACATATCTTGCGCAATCGACTGGGCGGTATTTTTTCCGGCAATCCAATTATTCACAGGTTATTTCTGCGCAAGCGATTTTCTTAATACTTCTAGCTTGGTCGAAATGTGCTTGTTTTTTTCCATCAACTCGCTCAGTCGTGTGTGTATATCAGATACTTCATCTTCTGTTATGGAGAGTCGTTGTTCCATTTCCTCTTGTCTCTCTCCTTGCTGGGTGACTTCCGTTTGCAACGTTTGCACGGTGGCCAGTAGTTCAGTGGTAATTGTTTCCTGCAAAACCGGCAATATTTTTTTGGCCACTGCTGCAGCAAACTTATTATAGTTGACTTTAATTTGGGGAGGAATGTTATTTTGCTCTTGGGGTTCATCTTCAGAAGTATCCACCTCCTCCTGCTCTGACTCCGGTTTGCCCGGTGCCCCTTTATCTTTTCGCGTTATGGGCGCCATTCTGCAGAGTGTATCTTTAGCTCTTGAAGCCTTTTCAGCAATTGTTGGTAAAGTATCAGTAATTAGAGTAGGAAGATGTATTCAGGAGGCAGACAGCGTTGTCAATCTATTCTATGACTTCGATGTAGGTACGCTGCCTTTAATGTGTGCGGCTGGCTGTTACGTTAGTGAAACATCACAGTTCCCTGTAGATTGACTTTCAAAGTAGACTGGTGAGATGCAGGGTGATGATAGTCTGTCCTGGCAAAGTAATGCTTCTATTAGCAGCTATTCAGACAGGGGGCGCTCTGAGCCACTCCCTCACCCTGTGTCTTTGTTTCTTGAGGGGTTAATTATGTCTCCCCACTAACACACTCCTGCTTAGGTACCTGCCAAGCAGTGTGGGGCTAAAGCAGAGTATTTTAACTGACTGCTATGTCCCTCTCAGCTCCTGTGTCACCCTGAGGGTGAAATAAGTCACGCACAGCTGTGGATTGCGGCCAGCCTGACGTCTCTCACCTCTGCTGCTGCTGGTCTCAACTCTTCCCCTCCTCTTTCTGTAAATGGCAGGGGAGGGAGCTCGCGCTCTGGTGTGTGGGACGTCCGTTCCTCACTGCTGCAGAGGGCCCAAGGGTTTGCGCCTCACCTCACAGTCCTCACAGGCACTGTGTGTTGCCTCGCCTGTTCTCGCTGCCCAGCGATCTCGTGCCGCCTCTCTGCTTTCTGCTGCCGTGACTGCACCCTGTGTGTCCGGCGGCCGCGAGTGAGCAAGATGGCACGCCTTCTCCCGTATCCAGGTAGCAGAGGGACGGGAATATTTCACGGCCCGATCTCCTTCCGTCTGATGGGCTCACTGACTGCCCCTCTGTGTCTCCGGCGTCTGCCCGATCTCTGTGACCACCTCCTGTCGGTGCGAGTGCCGTTAAGTTGCAGCTTTGAGGACGATGTCTGCGGAGCGCTCGGCTTGTGCTCCTACATCGTCAGCGCCGGAAGTGCCTAAGGCCCTGTTCACATGACGGATTTGGTGGCCGCGGTTATGGCCGCGGGTTCCGACGCGGTTTCCTATGGGAAACCGCGTTAATATTCACACTGTGCGGGTTTGGCCGCGGCTCCGGGGCCGCGGACAGACCCGTGCCTGTGAAGAACTCTCATTTCTTGACAGGAGTGCTCTGCGCGGCAGACGCGCGGTGCTGCCGCGGGTGGTGCGCGGCTGGGATGCGGCTAGCGCCGCGGCCTGCCCCCTGCTCTTAATTTGCATAGGGGCAAGCCGCGGCACAAACCACGCCCCTCCCGCGGCGAGGCCACGCCCACCGCCCGCGCCGCAAACCCGACGAGGATCTGGCCGCGGGAACCGCGGCGAGAGCCGCGGCCAAATCCGTCGTGTGAACGAGGCCTAAAGGCCTCGTTCACACGGCATTATTTTGCCGCGGATTGGCGCCGTCCGGCGCGCCGGATGTGCGCCTCACTCCGGCGCCAATCCGCGGCAGCAATGACGGTAACCCCCTGCTCTCATCGAGAACAGTGGAATCCGTCGCTCCTCCCCGCTCGGTGAATCCGCCGCAGGGGGAGAAGTGACATGATACATTATTTACGCGCGTACGCGCCGTAAACAATGCATTGTCTATGGGGCCGGGAGCGGCGCCCCCCGCCGCGCTCCGTTCCGGCGGATTTGTGCGCTCAATACGGCTCACAAATCCGTCGGGAATAAGCCGTGTGAACACGGCCTAAGGGTGAGTTGTTTATGAACAGTGATAATACTAAACAATTCAAATGTAAACAATATATGAATTGCGACACAGACCATGCCATTTATTATATACAATGTATTAAATGCAATTTGACCTACATTGGCAGCACGATCAGAAAGATCAAGCACAGAGTTGCTGAACATATCACGGGGATCCGTAATGGGCAGGCTCACGTATCAGGGGCCACGAGGCATTTTGTAGATGTACATGGAGGCAGTATTGCATCGCTTAATGTGGAGCAATTGAGAAAGTGAGCAAGCCTCCACGGGGAGGGGACTGGGATAAAAAGGTCAGATGCATCAAGCTTATTGGATTCTGATGCTAGATACACGTCATCCTAAAGGTATGAATAGGCGCAATGACCTATTGTATATCCATTAGCTCCATAACAAGTAAGTGTGATTAACTGCAAATGATTCTAGTAAAAAAAAAAAAAAAATGTGATTCTGGGACATATTCATTAGTGGTTTTTGGATACCCGTGATGTTGTATCAATAATTAATGGGCATTAACATTGCTAAGCAGTGTAGTGTATATATATATGTTTTTCAATAGATTTATTTTGTGATGGGACTTGTGGTAAAACGTGTAGGGTAATGTCCTTTTTCAATATATGCCTTTTGTGATCAATATGCTTAGAGATTTTTCATGCAAGGGTTAAGTTTCTTGTTAACACCCATTGCACATGTGACTTTGTGACGTGTTTTTAAAAAAAGGGTATAAATGTTTGTGAGTAGTATAGAGAAAGATGCTGTGAACAAGGACCTTGTCAGGTCCGAAACGCGTTGGCGTTATTAGCTACATTTTCGCTGTCCTGTAGCAATATTTGAAAATAAATTGTTGGAAGGATTGTTCACTGGAAGTCCCATGTTTGGATTGCTTTGATTTGTGTGGAGCGCTGACTGGCAGCTATTCCGAGCGCCATATCCTATCCACGTGGAGAGACTGGCGTCCTTATGGTTTAATGGAGGAGATCTGCACTACAGAAGCAAAGCGGCATTGTTTTATGGGGTAAGCAGCCGAAGTGACTTTATTTACCATCAGTAACACACTACGCCGCCAGGGACTCAGATCCTGCAGTGCCAGACGTTTCCCCCTGCTTAAGCCAGTACATGTCCGGGCCTGTCTGAAGTTTGCCAGAGAGCATTTGGATGATCCAGAAGAGCCCCAAAACATCACTGCTCTAGAGGAGATCTGCATAGAGGGATGGGCCAACATACCAGCAACAGTGTGTGCCAGCCTTGTGAAGACTTACAGAAAACGTTTGAGCTCTGTCATTGCCAACAAAGGATATATAGCAACGTATTGAGATGAACTTTTGTTATTG
This sequence comes from Phyllomedusa bahiana, assembly GCA_025379985.1. Taxonomy (NCBI): domain Eukaryota; kingdom Metazoa; phylum Chordata; class Amphibia; order Anura; family Hylidae; genus Phyllomedusa; species Phyllomedusa bahiana. The sequence goes on from JAODAL010038676.1 coordinate 36,719, forward strand.
ACCAAATACTTATTTTCCACCATAATCTGAAAATACATTCTTTCCAAATCAGACCATGTGATTTTCTGGATTTGTTTTTTCATGTTGCCTCTCACTGTTGAGGTCTCCCTATGATGTCGGTTACAGGCCTCGCTCAACTTTTTAAGTGGGAGAACTTGCATAATTGGTGGCTGACAAAATACTCCCTCCACCCACCCCCCCTGTATATTTGAAGTACTGGTGAGTGCTGCTGCATCTTTCTACTGATGGTATATCTACATGGGACTGTCTTTTTCAAAGCAAGCAATGAGCTGGGGAACGAAATCACCACAGGTGGTGAACTGTGTTTATCTCCTGAATCACGGGCTAGTGCCGATCTGTTTAATCTTTGTCTGGGATAAATAAAGATTATTCTTATGGAGGTGATGGGGTTTAGTAGTGGATGAAGGCCTTGTGCATGGGTGTTAGGATCACTCTTGTAGGCTACTATTATACCTCCTGTTTGCTCTATTAACTTAGCCCTTGACTTCGGTTCTAGGGTGTGTTCACACTGTGTATTTGCGCTGCACTATGCCCAAAGTACGCACCACAACCGCGGTAAAATCATAACACTCAAGCAAAAGTGAACAGGGGCCACTCCGGAGCGCTGGCCAGTGCATACTTAATAAAACAGCAGGCGTATAGCAGTGATCACAGTACGCGCAGCTATATGCCATTTGAATGTACCTTTACGATCATCCCCAGGAGTTGCTATTTTTTGGTTAGGGTATGTTTACATGCCGTTTCTTAGATGAATGTTTGGATTCGTGTTTCGGACCCTAAACGGACCCAAACCCACATCTAACAATGTGCAGTGTGATTTACTTTGCTTTCAATATAAAACACGCATTGGCTTTCTGTCGTCTGATCACCGATGTTTACATGCGTCTTTCTAATGTGTCTTTTGGACCCATTCAAAGAATTGTCATGTCAATTCGTGATCCGTTTGATGCAGCAGACGCCTTATTAAAAAACTATAGGGTGCGTTCCTACTGCAGCAAAAATGCATCCAAACACGTAGCACACTTTGGATTAGTTTTGTGCAGCGGTCTTGAATACGTTTTACGGGTTGTAAAAGTATTCATAAAAGCTGTGTGAACATACCCTTAGGCTATGTTCACATGGCGTAATTGTGGCGCGTACAGTACGGCCGCAATTACGCGGGGTGAATTGGGAGTTTCGCTGATCACCGCATACTCCCGCGGCGCAGGGGTTCCGGCAGCCCGCCGGCCCCATTGACATGCATTACTCGCGCCGTGTATTCGCCGCAAGTAATTGACATGTCATTTATCTCCCCCCGCGTACAATACGATAGTATTGTACGAGCGGGGAGAGGAGGCGTAATCCATAGTTCTCTATGAGAACTGTTGATTACCGTAATTTCGGCATGTCACTCGTATTAGAGCGCAAATGCGTGCCGGAAATTACCCGTGTGAAATACCCTTAGGCCATGTTCACACGGCTTAAAATGGGCCGTATTTCGGTCCGTTTAAATTTCGCGCCGAAATGGCCAATTACGGGCCGAAAAAGGCCCATTCATTTCGGTAATTCACAGTTCATCATAGAGAACTATGGATTACGTCTCCTCTCCCCGCCCGGCGAATCCGCCGGGCGGGGGAGATAATTCACCTGTCACTTTCTAGCGGCGTATTTCGCGCCGCTAGCAGTGAATAGTCAATGGGCCGGCGAAGTGCCCGGGCCCCCTGCTTACTCCCACGCTCCCGCCCCGCCCCCGTCCACCCCGCGTAATTGCGGGGGGTAATTACGTCCCGCAATTAAGCCTGTGAACATAGCCTTAGAGTCATAAGCAAAGTTGTGTGCTATATTGACAATCTACAACTGTGATTCAGGAGATTCAGTTCCAGAACGCCACTTTGTTGTTAGGCTATGTTCACACGGCTTATTTCGGGGTGTATTTACGTCCGTAAATACGTCCTGAAATACGTTTCAAATAATGAACAATTAGATTAGCATTGATTCCAATGTAAAATACGCCCGTCATTCACATGAGGCGTATTTTGCAACGTATTTACGGGGGTAAATACGTCCGTAAATACGATTGTAAAATTAAGTCCCCTGTCATTTTGAGGCGTATTATGCAAATAAATCCCCATAGTAAAGAAAATTTGGAATGTATTTACGACGTGAAATACGTCCACTTTGTGAAACCCTATTTGAAAGTATTTGG